>PVJI01011951.1:0-53839 GCA_004026765.1 Micronycteris hirsuta | reverse complement strand
TTTAGCCCCACAGAAGCTTTTTATTTTGATGAGGTCCCATTTGTTTATTCTTTCCTTTATGCCCCTAGCTCTAGGGGACATGTCATTGAAGATGTTGCTGCATGGGATGTCTGAGATTTTCCTACCGATGTTTTCCTCAAGAACTTTTATGGTGTCACGAGTTACATTTAAGTCTTTAATCCACCTTGAATTTATTTTTATGTATGGTGTAAGTTGGTGCTCGAGTATCATTTTTTTGCAGGTAGCCATCCAGATTTCCCAACACCCAAATGGTGTGTGTAGTTTTAAGTATTGTGGCAACTGCCAGATTTTTTCCAATAAGCTATAGCACTTCAAATTCCCACCATCAGCATAGAATGCTTATCTCAGTGTCTTTGCCAACTTGGGATGCAGTCTCTCTGCAAATGTTGTTAACTCCATGGTTGAAATGTAGTTTTTCACAAGGCTCTAATTTTATTTTACTAATAATTAAGGGGTTTTCCCATTTTATTATTCCTATTTATATATGTCCTCATTTTTGCTTATAGTTTTTAAAAATATATTTGATTAATTATGCTATTACAGTTGTCCCATTTTTTTCTCCCCTTTATTCCCCACCACCCTGTACCTCCACTTCCACCATCATTTCTCCACCTTAGTTCATGTCCGTCAGTCATGCATATACATTCTTTGGCTTCTCCATTTCCCGTATTATTCTTAACTTTTCCTGTCTATTTTGTATCTACCATTTATGCTTCTTGTTCCCCATACCTTTTCCTCCATTTTCCTCCCTCCACCTCCCTGGTGATAACCCTTCATGTGATCTCCATTCCTGTAATTCTGTTCCTGTTCTAGTTGTTTTCTTAGTTCATTTTTTTTTTTTAGGTTCAGTTGTTGATAGTTGTGAGTTTGTTGTCATTTTACTGTTCATAGTTTTGATCATCTTATTATTCTTAGATATGTCCCTTTAATGTTTCATATAAAAAGGGCTTGGTGATGATGAACTCCTTTAACTTGACCTTATCTGGGAAGCACTTTATCTGCCCTTCTATTCTAAATGATAGCTTTGCTGGATAGAGTAATCTTGGATGCAGGTCCTTGCCTTTCATGACTTGGAATACTTTTTATTTATTTTTTTATTTTTTTTAAGATTTTATTTTTATTTATTATTAGAGAGAGGGGAAGGAAGGAGACAGAGAAGGAGAGAAACAGCAATGTGTGGTTGCTTCTCACATGGCCCTCACGGGGACCTGGCCTGCAACCTAGGCATGTGCCCCGACTGGGAATCGAACTGGGACCGCTTGGTTCCCAGCCCGCGCTCAATCCACTGAGCTACACCAGCCAGGTGGAATACTTCTTTCCAGCCCCTTCTTGCCTGTCAGGTTTCTTTTGAGAAATCAGCTGATAGTCTTATGGGAACTCCTTTGTAGGTAACTGTGTCCTTTTCTCCTGCTGCTTTTAAGATTCTCTCCTTGTCTTTAATCTTGAGTAATGTAATTATGATGTGCCTTGGTGTATGCTTCCTTGGGTCCAAGTTTTTTGGGACTCTCTGAGTTTCCTGGACTTCTTGGAAGTCTGTTTCCTTTGCCAGATTGGGGAAGTTCTCCTTCATTGTTTGTTCAAATATGTTTTCAATGTCTTGCTCTTTTTCTTCTCCTTCTGGCACCCCTATGATTCGGATGTTGGAATGTTTAAAATTGTCCCAGAGTTTCCTAAGCCTCTTCTCATATTTTTGAATTCTTGTTTATTCATTCTGTTCTGGCTGAATGTTTATTTCTTACTTTTGTTCCAAATTGTTGATTTGAGTCTGATTTCCTTCCCTTCACTCGGTTCCTGGTATATTTAGCTTTATTTCATTTTTTCCTTTATTTTGTGACTATATTCAACCATTTCTATGAGCATCCCGATTACCAGTGTTTTGAACTCTGCATCTGATAGATTGGCTGTCTCTTCATCACTTAATTGTATTTTTTTTTTTGAAGCTTTGATCTGTTGTTTCACTTGGGCCATTTTTTTTTCCTGCTTTTGCCTATTAAGTAGTAAGGGGTGGGGCATAGGTATTGCCAAGGCGGGGCAACCCATGTTACTGCGTTGTGGTGCTATATGTGGAGGAGGGGATTGAGAGGGAACAATGCTGCTTGCTCAGCTCTTGGTGGGTTTTCAGTCACTTCGTCCTCTACCCACAAGCAAAGTGGGCCCTTCTGATTCTGATTCCTGGGTGGGAGGATGGGTTTGTGTATCCTGTGGGTCTCTCTCTCCAACAAATTCTCCTGTGAGGCTATGAGGTTCTCCTGCTGCCTCAGTACCACAGGTGTTTTCAGTCAAAGGTTTTGAGCCTTTATTTCCCCATGCTGGAACTCTGGGTTGCAAGGTCTGTCTCACTCCCTAGATATTCCTCCTGGTTAATGCCCATGCAAATGTGGGACGGCCTGCTCTGCCAGCAACTTCCTTGCTCACCCCAGTCCTCCAGCCGCTGTCTTGCCACAGGTCCTCTCCACCCTGACTGCCTGTCTCTGCACCTCCTACCGGCCTGGATGAATGTTTCTTCTTTAACTCCTTGGTGGTTGGACTTCCATACAGTTTGATTTTCTGGCAGTTCTGGTTAATTTTTTTTTTAAATTTGCTGTTGCTCTTCTTTTGGTTGTGCAAGGAAACAAAGTGTGCCTACCTGCAACTCCATCTTGGCCTGGTGTCCTCTTACAATATTTTCATTATTGAAACTATTGCAGATGCCCACCATTCCCCCACCCCTTTCGCCCACCTCTACCCAGCCCATGCACGCCCTCCCCTGGCATTCACCACGCTATTGTCTGCGTCCTTGGGCTTTGCATGTATGTTCCTTGGCTGATCTCTTTACCAGTCCCCTGAGCCCCTGCCCTCTAAGATCTGTCAGTCTGCTCAATTTATCCATGTCTCCGGTTCTATTTTGCTTGTCAGTTTATTTTGTTTATTAGATGACACGTATAAGTGAGATCTGTCCTTAGTTTTATAATGAATTATTTACCCTTTAACAAATCAATTTTATGTACTCTTATAGTAATACGTCTCTGGATATGTGCTGAAGGTAGCTTTCATGTTTTTTCTTTCATGTTTGTTTTGAGTACTTTTGGCACCTAATTTTCTAATAATTGTATAGAAATGATATCTTTTTTCCTTTATGGATTTTAGTTTTGTTATTGCTCTGGGTTGTCTATTATTCTTAAAAGTAAATGATTAGTCCTTATCGTGAACTTTTATTTTTATATTTTACATTCTAATCCTTGGAAAACTAAGGTGTATATACAGTGTAAGATTAGGGCACCTCTACCTCCTTTTTATTTCTATAAGCACCAGTCATATACACCAAATTGAAATTCCATATTTGTCACATTTTAAATTCTAAAATTTACTTGCATTTATTTCTGGTTTCTGTTAAGTTACATTGACCTATTTGTCTAGTTCATGGCCATACTATTTTGGTGACTGGCTTTATAGTAACTTTAATATATGATAAGGCAAGTTCCTTCTGATTATTATTTTCTTAGATATTCTCAAATACTTATATTTTCCTTGACTAAAATTAACAGTATGGAACTTCCTCAGAAAAATGAAAATGGAACTGCCTTTCGACCCAGCAATTCCACTACTGGGATTATACCCTAAGAATCCTGAAAAACCAGTTCAAAAGAACCTATGCACTCCAATGTTCATAGCAGCACAATTCACAATAGACAAGTGCTGGAAACAACCTAAGTGCCCATCTACAAATGAGTGGATCAAGAAACTATGGTATATTTACACAATGGAATTCTACGCAGCAGAAAGGAAGAAGGAGCTTATACCCTTTGCAACAGCATGGATGAAACTGGAGAGCATTATGCTAAGTGAAGTAAGCCAGGCGGTGAGAGACAAATACCATATGATCTCACCTTTAACTGGATCATAATCAACAAAAGCAGAAAGCAAGCAAAACATAACCAGAGACATTGAAATTAAGAACAATCTAACAATAGCCAGGGGGAAGGGGGAGAGGACAATGGGGAGAAGGGTTTTCAGGAATCACTGTAGAGGACACATGGACAGAACCAAGGGGGAGGAGGGAGGCTGGAGAGGGAGGTGGGGCGAGGAGGGGAGGGGAGAGGATGCAGATAACTGTAATTGAACAACAATAAAGTAATTATTTAAAAAAAAAGATTAGTAGATCAATAGTACCTATAATTTTACAAAATAAATTAGTTTCAGTACATAGCATAACTGCTTCAAACTGATACTTATATTTATAACAGTATTGATAATTATATGAATATTTTATGTTCATAAGAATTATAAGAATATTTAATATTTTATTAAAGCATATAGAATATTATTAGAGTAAAAAAGAAAGTAAATAAAGCTCACATACTAGTGATAAATCTAGGACTCAAAAACCTAACACAATTAGGAAAAAGATACAAATCATTAAGTATGCTATTGAGTATAGACTGCTCTGTCTTTTTTTTTCTTCTAGGATTTTATTTATTTATTTTTAGAGAGAGGGGAATGGAGGGAGAAAGAGAGAGAGAAAACATCAATGTGCAAGAGAAACACTGACTTGTTGCTTTTTGCATGCCCTGGCCCACAGCCCAGGCATGTTCCCTGACTGGGAATCAAACCAGCAAACTTTTGGTTCACAGGCTGGTGCCCAATCCACTGAGCCACACCAGCCAGGCTTGCTTTCTGTCTTTCTATTACAGTTTATCTATTCTTCCTGTGTTAACAGTTGTGAAACAAAGGAACAGAATTGAAAAATATGTATAAAATGATAAAATTACTGTAGTGCATGTCTTTTGTTGAGAATTTGACTGCATTGTTCTTATAGTTTACTTTTATACAGACTCTTAGGAATGTCATGGCCTTTTTGTCTTGATTGTCGATTCAATGATATATCTTTGTGTATTGCTACAGTGTTGACATTGCATTATCAAAGGCTTGTCATTATATGTGGAGGGTCCCATATCCATGTTCTTGACACCTGCTATTCTAGTGTGATACTCTTTCTGTAGGTTTTTGATGAATGAAAGGGACCTCTTTGTGCTTTCAATAGTTGGCTTACACTTAGTGTCACTTTAGGGGTATAAACATGCCATGATACCTTAACTGAGCTGAATGGATTAGTTGATTTCATTTTCCTTCTGCCTCACTTATTCATTAATCTATATATTTATTGATTAATTCAAGAAATACTTTTGAGCCACTATTCTTTTTTAAGCACTGGTCCAAGGGATAAGGATAAGAGGATAGTCAAGCAAACTAATATCTCTCCCACACCAAAATCCTCATGCCAGTGGAGAGACAATGTAAACAAGTAAACAAGCAGATGTAGATTAAAAAAAAAACTTGATAGTAGCAACTGATGTGAAGAAAACAAGAGTTTAAAAATCTAATGAGTAACCAGAGGGCAAAACAGGGTTAGGGGCAGGATGTTTTAAAATATATTTTATTATTGCCTTGGCTGGTGTAGCTCAGTGTATTGAGCGCGGGCTGGGAACCAAAGGGTCCCAGTTCAATTCCCAGTCAGGGCACATGCCTGGGTTGCAGGCCAGGTCCCTAGTGAGGGCCATGTGAGAGGCAACCATACATTGCTGTTTCTCTCTCTCTCTTCCTCCCTCCCGTCCCCTCTCTCTAAAAGTAGATAAATAAAATCTTTTAAAAAAAGAATTAAAATATATTTTATTGATTAGCCTATTACAGTTGTTCCAGTTTTTCCCCCTTTGCCCCCCTCTGCCTGGTATCTCCATTCCCTTCAACAGTCCCCTCCATGGGTCTGAATATAAGTTTATGTCCATGGGTCATGAATATAAGTTTTTTTGATTTTTCTATTTCCTATACTGTTCTTAACATTCCTCTATTTTGTACCTACCAATTTGTACTTCTTAATCCCTCTACCTTTTCCTTCATTTCCCCCCGTCCTCCTCCCTGCTGATAACCCTCCAAATGATCTCCATATCTATAATTCTGTTCTTGTTCTGCTTGGTTTCTTAGCTTGTTTTTAAGGTTCGGTTGTTGATAGTTGTGCATTTGTTGCCATTTTAATGTTCATAGTTTTGATCTTTATCTTATATAGTTCCCTTTAACATTTCATATGATTATGGCTTGATGATGATGAACTCCCTTAGCTTTACCTTATCTGGGAAGCACTTTATCTGCCCTTCAATTCTAAGTGATAGTTTTGCCAGAAAAAGTAATCTAGGTTGTAGGTCTTTGCTTTTCATCATTTTGAATGTTTCTTGCCAGTCTGTTCTAGCCTGCAAAATTTCTTTTGAGAAGTCAGCTGACAGTCTTATGGGAACTCCTTTGTAGGTAACTCTCTGCTTTTCTCTTGCTGCTTTTAAGATTCTCTCCTTATCTTTCACTTTGGACATTTTAATTATGATGTGTCTTGGTTTAATCCTCTTTGGGTCCAACTTGTTTGGAACTCTCTGCTCTTCCTGAACTTATATGTCTGTTTCCTTCATAAAATATGGAAGTTTTCTTTCATTATTTCTTCGAATAAGTTTTCAACTTCTTGCTCTTCCTCTTCTCCTTCTGGCACCCCTATGATTTGGATGTTGGTATGTTTGGTGATGTCCCAAAGTCTCCTTATCCTATTCTCATTTTTTTTTCAATTCTTTATTCTTCTTGCTGTTCTTCTTCTTTATGTTCTAAATCATTTATTTGAATCTTGGCTTCATCCCCTCCACTGTTTTTTTCCCTGTGGATTTTTCTTTATTTCACTTAATGCAACCTTCATTTATGCCTGGGTCTTTTTTTATGCTGTTTCAATACCCAGTGTTTTTTTTTTTTTTTTTTTTTAAATCCTGATAACCACTGTTTTGAACTCTGTATCTGATAGGTTGCTTATCTCTATTTTATTTAGTTCTTTTCCCAGAGTTTTGTTCTATTCTTTCATTTGGGCCATATTTCTTTGTCTCCTCAATTTGGCAGCCTCCCTGTGTGTTTCTGTGTGTTAAGTAGAGCTGCTTTGACTCCCTGTTTTAGCAGTGTTGCTTATTGTAGAAAAGGCACCTGTAAATTGTATGGGGCACCAGGGCAGCTGGGGACAACCTGTTTTACCACTTTGTGGCTCTGTGTGGGAGAGGGCTTAGAGAGGGGACAATGCCTCTGCATGGCCTCTGGAGATTGTCTGAGAGGAAGCTGTCTCCTTGGTCCGAGCCCCCTTGCTAGTCACCTCACTTTCTTCTCTTCTCCCCATATTCCACTTGTTCCCTTCCAGCTGTTGTCCTGGTGCTGAGTCCCAGAGTGGGTGGGTCTGTGTGAGTCCGAAGTCCGTTGTGGGCCCTTTAAGATAAGTCTCTTTAGAATTCTGCAGTTTCTTCCACCACACTGACCCTCACTGGTTTTTGTAGCCAGACGGTATGGGGACTTATTTTCCTGGCACTGGAACCCCAGGCTGTGTGGTCTGGTCTGGGGTTGTGTTGTTTCCTCCTAAGGTATCCCTCCTGACTTTTATTTATCACACATTCATGTGGGACTGCCCATTCCTTTACTTCTCTGTGCCTCTCTGCACCTCCATGTCTCTGCCCCTCCTACTCATCTGGATCATTGTGGCTTCTTCAACTCTTTGTCAGATTTCCACACAGCTTGATTTTCTGATGAATTTGGGTGAAATTTATTTTGTAGTCTAGTTGTAATTTTTTATGTAGTTGTGTGTGGAGGCAAAGTGTGCTTACCTATGCCTCCATCTTAGCCAGAAGTCTCTGATAGCACCTAAATAGGTTTTAAAGAGATGATCTCTGTTGAGAAGTGACCTCTGAGTGATTGAAGTGAGGGAGTCAAGATGTGAATATCTATGGGAAGAGCGTGCCAAGCAGAGGGAACAATAATTCCAAAGGCCCTGTGGCAGGGATGAGCATGTTTCATATTGTTCCTTTAAAGAATCTAAGCTCTCAGAAGCTAACTTTTAAAAGCATTTTATTAATATTTCCAAATTCATAGTAAATACTAGTTTTTATTTCAATGTTCTCTACTCAAACTTGTATTCTATAGCCACACTTACTTTTACTTCCAAACTTCTTTCAAAAGTTATATGTGTCCCTCAAATGCCAGTTACTATCCAGTGATTACATTTTAGCTCTCACTCTATTACTGTATTGAAATGTCAAACTCTCTATTTTTCCACCATTTGTCTCAGAATATGAGAGTAGGCAAAAGTAGGTTTACAGTTGAGTGCACGAGACACAGTTCTTTTATTATTTGCTAATTACTGTATTATTTTCCATAGGAATAACTATAAACCTACTTTTTCCCACCCCGGTATATGCATAGTTGAACACGGTGACTCACTCTAGCTTGCTAAGTCACCCTCCACTCCATCTTCATTTAGCTTTCCTGATAATGTGTCCTTGTAACTCTTTGACTTATTCTGTCCTTCTATGTTCCTGGCTTAGTCTTTTTTATACCCATTATTATCAAATGTTTGAATCATTCCCTCATGCCAGACATTATGCTATGTACTCAGTTTATATGTAAAAATATATGGTATTTATTTTTTGCAAGAAATTCACAATGTAGAGGTGAGATTGGAAAGTGAATAAGCACCGTTGATGCACTTCTGTAAGTCACTGATAAGAGCACAGGCAGAAGTAGGGGACCCAGTCCTGTAGTGGGGAAGGTGTGCAAGGAGCTGGGTCAACCTTCTCAGAGTGAGTGAGAAGGCATGGAAGCATGAGAGGTATTTACCCGTGATCAGTGGGTGAGGAGCCTGGAAGAAGAGAAGATGTGCATAAAACACTGTGTTGTGAGTGTGTGGTACATTCAAAAAACAAACAAATGGAGCTCTATACAGTGGAGAAATGAGAACAATGTGTAATATTTGGACAAGTATGATTTTTTAATGCTGTTTACCATGTGAAGGAACTGAGTGACTTTAAAGGGTGAGGCAAATGATCGGATTTGTGAACTGTCATTCTCGTAGCAATGTAGAGGATGGGTAAAAGGAGAGACTGAAAAGGGAGTAGTCAAGGCAGAGTCCAGGTAATAGCTTAAATCAGGATGGTGGCAATAGGGATAATGGGGCATGGTATGATTTGAGAGACATTTATAAAATAGAATTAACAGAACTTATTTTCTGATTAGTGAAAAAACTGTGCTTTGCTTTGCCTTTTCTTTTATACATGTCCTATTTAAGTTAATTTTTTTCATCTTCAACATCATTGCAGGTAGATTCCAAGAAAATACATCTGGCTGTGTGTTTGTCAGGATGTGTAGGCACATAGTGTCCAAATCCAGGCAGACCACTACATCCTATCAGCACTTCAAATGTGAAATGTCCAAATGGAATGTATGCTTTTTCTTCCTAAACTTGAATGTCCAGATTGTGAAGGAGCTATATGCTATGTCATTATGTTTAGACTTTTCCTGAGAGCCATTGGAATCCATTAAACTCTTTTAACTATAAGAATAGACAGCACAGACTTGCATTAGTGAGATCGATTGTGGAAAACAAGTGGAGGGGAGCACTGAAGAATGCAGGAGGCTGGTGAGGTGGCTCATGTGACAATCCACACCTGGGTGGAGGGGAGTTCTTACTGATGAGTTACCTGAGAGTAGATAAAAGTGGACCAATATGAAGGAAACTTGAGTACCAGGAACCTCAGGATTTAGGATGAATTTTGGAGATGTGGAGGATGAAAGAAAGGTACTTTTCAAGACTGGCACTTAGATTTTTCCTTGACCAGATATGTGTATGGCATTACCTAATGGTGACCTTCAGATGTGACTAAGAGGAGAAAGGGCAGACTTGGCTGTACTGAGTTTCATGATGTCCAAGTAGAGCTGTGCAGTGTGTAGTTGCATATACAGGTCTGAAGCTTAGGTGAGAGATGTTTATGTAAAATAGATATGGGGTCACTAGCACATTGGTTTTATTTAAGCCATGGTACTGGAAGAAATAGCCAGCAAAAAAATAGAGTACTCAGATCAGGAACTTCTGAAAAAGAGAGGACGAGGAGCTCACAAAGGAAGTAAGGTCTTGAGTCAAGAATATAAGCATCACAGTGTCAAGAGTCAGGGTCTGCTGCATAGCCTGGAATGATGTGACAAGGTTGGGGTACATGTTTGAGGGGGACCCACTGAGACAATGGACGAGTTCTTTATTGATGTGGATACTAAGCAATGTCAGTGGAGTGCTGGGAATGGCTTTCCAACCGCAGTGACTCAGCCCATCATTGGAGGGGAATCGCAACGATGGAGCACTCACAAACTTTGACTTCTAAAAGGAACAGTAAATAAAGATCAGTTGGTGGACAGAGATGTGGTCTTGAAAAAGATTTTTTTTTTAAGATAGTAAATACATAGTTTTAATTTGCAGTATCTACTTTCTCATCTTTGAAAACTCAATCCCATTTATCCCATTACACCCACCATCATTAAAGACTATGTGTTGGGACTTTTTTTGTAATCTTTGACATTTCAAATATTTTTTGAGAAATTAAAATGACAACAGTGATACTAATGATGAAAATGCACTTTTGGAAATCCTTGACAGAAAAGAAACATTGGAATTTAAGTATTTTCATAAATAAATTGATGCTAGAATAGTACCTATAAATTCATGTTTTAAGAATGATTGTTAAGGTGGTACCTTTTATAATTTGAAAACTATTCCAAAGCACAGTTGAATTATGTTTTTTTTTTCTAAGGAGAACGCATTATACAGCTGCAAAGCCTGTTTAAAAGATTCTTAAATGACTGGGTTTTAAGTTTATTTATAGCTTCAGAAAATTATTTATAGGTCATTGTGGACAGTTCAGTAAATATGGCATCCCCACAGATACTTGTGGTTAAAAAAAAAAAAAACCTTATTGGAAGTTTATCTACACTTTAAAACAAATGATATAACACAAGATGGAAATTGTGACTTTGCATGAATTATTGGTGCATTCTAAGTACTGTCCCTAGTTTTGTTTAGTTCAGCTTATAAAAACTCCTTGGCTCATAGGAACTGGTTGAGAGAAGGATAAATAAAAGGCAGAGCCTCAAGGGTTTCTGAATATGGAAAGATGGAAGAGGCCTGAATTATTATCTAGAAGTGAGGAGTGACAGAAGAGACAGATTCAAATTAATGAATGGTTTTGTGGTAATCAATTGACTGTTCTTCATTTTGGCTGTTAGTAGAAGAGGAGGAAGTTACTCATCTAAGTGGGCTGACAATAA
Organism: Micronycteris hirsuta; assembly: GCA_004026765.1. NCBI lineage: Eukaryota > Metazoa > Chordata > Mammalia > Chiroptera > Phyllostomidae > Micronycteris > Micronycteris hirsuta. The sequence goes on along the minus strand of PVJI01011951.1, from coordinate 42,688 downwards.
ATATGAGATCAATGGAAAGATATGCCTCTTGGTGCCTCATATTTTAAGTGCATAAAAATCAATGCTGTGGAGTATCATTGAAAGAAGAAAACCATTCAAAGTTTGAATTGATTTATAAATTTCTAGTTCATTATTCTGTACTCTGAACAACTTCACATATTAGGTTAACTTTAGGGGACAAGTTTATACTCTTTCAGCAGAGAACTCATGAATAGATCTATGCAGGGTCACAAGTTGCTTCACATTTTCTATTCTCATGAGATCCTGGACAAGTCTTAATCTTTCTCATTTATCTCACCAGTGATCCCTAAAGAACATTACCTCTAATATACCAGCAAAAATTAGTTTAAGATATGCCCAGCAAAATATGGCATAGTTTTCTCTGCCAGTGTGAACTCTGATTATAAACATAGCCAATTTGGGTGAAGGAGGCAGCTCACATCCTCCCCAGCCATTTGGGAAGACTCAGCTGTTATCTGTGGGAACTATTGGGCTAACCTAGGGTATCTCAGCTACTTTCTAGCTTTCATTTTTTTTTCCATGTTTGGTGTATCACCTAACATCACTAGGGCTTGGTACTTGATTTCCTCATTTGAAAAATGTAGCTGATAATATCATCTCTTCATTGGTGTCTGTGAAAGTCAGTCAGTACATTAATACTGGGTTGGCCAAAAAGAACTGTTTTTTCCCATAAAAGACATTTTTCATTTTCACCAATAACTTTATTGCTTTATATATTTTGATTATGTTTGCCATCTCCCTTGTGGTAGAATGTTGATTGTTCTCAGTTAATGTCTTGATTTGGTTTCTGTTAACTTCAACTGGTCTACCTCACCATGGAGCATTGTCCAGTGAGAAATCTCCAGCACGAAACCTTGCAAATCACTTTTGACACAATCAATCAGTGACAGCAGCTTCTCTGTATACTGCACAAATCCCTTTTTTTGTGTTTCAGTTGCCTTTTTACCTTTCTTGAAATAATAAAGCATACTATTCCAAAAATATTGCTTATTTTCTTCCATCTTCAATATTAACACATTTCGTACCACATAGAAATCTCTAAGACACGGCAGGGACCGCACATTTTTGAGCAAACTGCACGTTATTTTTTAAATCATCGTAACTACAGATCATAATGCACTTTAGATGTTGCTTTTCAATAATTATAACATTTTATAATTAGAAAACTCGTGAGTGGTCCTTAACATATGGTGCGTGAAACACAAGAAAACTCGTGAGCAGTAAGAAAGGTGTTAAAATGACTACACACAAACTCACCAATTTTGATAAGTTTTTTAAAATATACAATACAATCTAACAAGATTGTCTCAAATGAAATTAAAGACAGTTAAGCGCCACTAAAGCCATCTTAAGGGGAAAAAAAGCAAATGAACTTTTTGGTCAACTCAAGAACTCTCCCTTCTTTCCTTCTCTTTATTCATCAACACATTTTGTAGTCGAAATTGACTGAGCCACTACAGGATAGGGTTGGTACAGCTGCTGTCCTTGGTACTGAGCACATAGCTAAGAAAATGACAAATTTGCTGCCAGAATACTAAAACCTGAAGTCCAATGATAGTATAAGAAAACTTTTAGAAATCAGTGATGTCTGATATAGATTGAGAATTTAGGACAAGAATGGAGTTACTATGTTCCTTTTCCCTTTAACCAGACACTTGTAACATTGAGTATTTTTTGTCTCCGAATCCTCTGATTTACAACACATGACAAGGGCTGTAATTAATTTACAAGACTTATTTCATCATTTTGAAAGTGATTTATTTTGTTTAAAAAGGCATACCAAAAAGTATTTTTCTTTTATTAAAAATGTTCATCTTAACAGCATGTAACTGAATATGCCTCAGTATTTTGAAACATCTATTTTAACACTGTCTTACAGGAATTTGAAAAATTGGTTCTAGCCTTAAGTATTATTTTGTCTGTTTTGTTAAGTCAGGTTTACTGAGGTACAATTTACATCCACAACTTTTTTTTAGATGTATACTTTGTTACATTTTGACAAATGCATATTATCATGCAAGTGCTCCACAATCTAGATTTGGAACATTTTCCTCACTCCAGAAAGTTCCCTTGTGCCCATTCACAGTCTCTTCCCTAACTACTGGCCCTGGGCAACCACAGACCCTCATTTTTGTCCCTGTAGCTTTGCTTTTCTCAGAATGTCATATCAATGGAATCATATAGATGTGATCTTTAGAGATTGGCTTCTCTTACTTAGCATAATGCTCTTGAGATCCATCCAAGTTGCTGTGTACATCAATTGTTTCTTCCTTTGTATCGCTGAGTAGTATTCAATGGAATTGATGAACCATGGTTTGTTTATCCGTTCACCTATTAGGAGACATTTTGTTGTTTACACTTTTTTTGTCTAGAAATAAATTTGCTATGAACAGTTCTCTACTGATTTTTGTGTGGACATATGCTTTCATTATTCTGAGATAAATGTCAGGAATGCAATTGCTGGGTATATAGCATTAAAAATGTGTGCTTAGTGATTTGAAGAAACTGGCTTCTCTCCTTTAGTGTATAGGAGATTCCTCCATCTGAGATTCATCCACGTTGATGCATGCATCACGTTTCTTCTCTTTTGTTGCTGAGTAGTATCCTGTTGTGTGGAAATATGACAGTGTGTTTATCCATTTGCTAGTGTGTGAGTATTTTGGCTGTTTCCAGGATTTTTTTTTTTTTTTTAACTTGAAACACTGAACTTCCTGACCTGTCCTGGAGAATTTGACTAGCAAACAGAAGTCATAGAAATATGATAATCAAACCACTGTGCTTTATTTATTAAGCCACAGGATCGGGAAACACTCAATACATGATTTTATTTTTTTAAATCTCAATTATGTGGTTTTAGAGGATTATTGTTGAATTCCACACTTGCTGCTCTGAGCCCTATATATATAAGGCCTATTAACCAGGGTCCAGTCTTGGGTTTTGTGTCCTCAGCTCTTACTTGAGAGCAGATCCTGAACTCATTCTGCTAACAAAACAGGCTTCTGGCTTCCATGTCTGTGTGGTTCAGCAGTGATAGCTCAGGAATGCTTCTACAGTGCACACATTTGACTTTTCTCCTGTTTTTCATCTCCAGGGTTCTTGTGCTTTCTCTACTCACTCTTTTCCAGATACCTGGTTTCAAATAATTGGAACATTTATTATATTCATCTATCCACCCATACAGCTATCTGTCTATCTATATATCTATCTATCTACCATCTAATTGTAAACTATATGCTACAAAACTAAAATTATTCCTGTTTTATTAGTTCAGTGAAAGACTTTTCTCTTTAAACAATTAGTAGAGGTGATGATTTTTAATGGAAGGCTCATAGTCTGTTTGCAATTCAAATGGCTTTATAAAAAAGAATTTTCTCTTTAATTTTTAAAAAAGTTTTTATTTATTTATTTTTAGACAGAGGGAAAGGGAGGGAGAAAGAGAGGGAGAGAAACATAAATGTGTGGTTGTCTCTTGTGTGCCCCCAGCTGGGGACTGGGCCTGCAACCCAGGCATGCGCTCTGACTGGGAATGTAACTGGTGACCCTTCAGTTCTCAGGCCAGCACTCAATCCACCAAGCCACACCAGCCAGGGCTATAAAGGGCATTCTTAATGAAAGTCAAGTTTCTGTTTATAGACAACAGTCTTTAAAGTATATCACATTTAACATCTTTATTTCCTCTTTTTTAAATTCTATCTTTGTCTGTTTATTTAAGCATAAGTGAAATCTTAAAAGTACATCTTAATAATAGGTTTCCATTGTATTACCAAAAGAGAAATTTGAATGTGAAACCCACATATGTGAGAATTCTAGAAATGCTAGGACGTAACAGTTTAAAAATCTAGCCTGGAGTCCAGCGCTGTAAAAATACTTTCAGAATGTTTGATTAATAGTTTTAATGGAATCAGTGGTAGTGATTTTAGTTCAAGACCACACAGAGAGTAAAACTAATGGCATTTAAAATCAGCTTTCTGAATATTTAGAAGTTTCTAAGTGTGGTTGTGCATATAGTTTCAGGTATGTGTGTGCCTTATTCATGTTCCCCACAGAATTAATGGTAGGGACATCTTCAGTGAGTGCTGAATGGGGATGGTAACTATCACTGGGTCTTTCACATATCCCTCCCTTATGGTGAGGGCTCACTTTTGCCAGATCTTGGATGGGGTCTGCAGACCCTCAGGCAAAGACAGACTGATCCATACAACAAACTTAGTGTGGTTTTTAAACTTACACGAATAACATTGGGCACACTAGTGATACTTATTACAATAATATTTGATAAATTAACCTGAGTCATCAATAGGAATCAGTTTATATAAATGACTGCCATCAATATTCCTTAATGAAAGCATGTTTTAACAGTTTTCCTCTTCATTTTCCCAGTATCTGCAGTACTTGATAGCGTACTGTAAAATGAGCTCTAAACCTTGTAAGGTTTAGCATGTACATTGTTTTCTCCTATCTTTAAAAGGCCCCAGAGTATTTCTCAATATTCAGAGATCTCTGTCTTGCCTATCCCTGCCTCAGATCTCCTTACACCACCCTCAGCATCAACTTCCTTCCACCTCCCACAAAATATGGAGCACTGTGTTATCTATCTGCAAGAATTTTGAGGGAACAGCCTCCAGTAGTAGTTCGTACCATCCGTGACTCTGCAGAGCAAACACACACTGGTTACAAAAGACAAGACAGGCCAGCACGATGGGATCGCAAGGACAACGAGAGATCAGGAAGCTCAGAGTATCGGAAGGAGTAGATACGGCCAATAATGGCAGTAGCACCCAACATTTCCTGTCAAGTATATGGCCATTATGATGGACTCAACCTTGGTCACGTATCCAATTATGTGAGCAGTTGAGTTGGGAATTTGAATTCAATAACCCCGCTAGAACCTTCTGAAGTGAGAGAAGAGAGGTGATTCCCAGAAGTAGGATGCTCCCAGAAGAAATAATGGGCCACTGCAGGTAGTTGATGACAGTTTCAGATCCCATACAATGGAGTAGCAGGAAGACACGAATGAAAATGGAAAGTACATAAAAGAGTGGTTTGTTTGGGGCACTAACTAGTAATATCTTCAATGGGCAAGGTAGAGCCCATTGATGAGGGGTTCATAGATTGTGACTAGTTTTATTTGCTATACCATTATTCTGGGTACAGCAAATATATGTATTTTTGAAAAGTCTGCTCAGCAGAGTGGAGTAGTACAAGACTAAAGTCAAGGCATTAAACTAAAGCATTAGTTTAATGCAATATCTAAGACTTGAGAGAAGGAGGGTCTTTAGGCTGGACATAGAGATGTTTCTCTGTGAATTACTTATTTATTTGTTTTTATTTTTAATTAAATTTATTGCGGTAACATTGGTTACCAGGATCATATGTTTCGAGTGTAGATTTCTTTGTTACATGATCTATATTGCATTATGTGTCCACTACCCAAATGCAAATCAACTTTCATCACCAGATATTTGGCCCCTTTTACACCCCACTCCCATGTCTCTGGTTACCTCTGTGTCTGTGAGTTTCAGTTTTATATCCCACATATGAATGAAATGGTATGGTTCTTCACTCCTTTTGACTGACTTATTTCACTTAGCATAATATTCTCAAGGTTTATCCATGTTATTACAAATGGCAATACTTCATATTTCCTATGGCCAAGAAGTATTCTATAGTATATATGCACTACATCTTTATCAAGTCCTCTATCAAGGATACTTTAGTTGTCTCTATATCTTTGCCACCATGAATAATGCTGCAGTGAACATACAGGTGCATGGATCATTGCAAATGTTTTTGAGTTTCTTGGGTAGATACCCAGAAAAGGGATTGCTGAGTCATATGGTAATTCTGCTCTTAATTTTCTGAGGAATCCACCAGACTGTATTCCATAGTGACTGTACAAGTCCACATTCCTACCAGCAGTGAATGAGGGTTCCCATTTCTCCACAACCTCTTCAACACTTATTATTACTTGTCTTGTTGATAATAGCCATTCTAACAGATGTACAGTGCCATCTCATTGTAGTTTTGATTTGCATTTCCCTAATAGTTAGTGAACTTGAACATCTTTTTATATACCTGTTTGCCATTTGTACATTTTCTTGGAAGATATATCTTTTCAGGTTCTCTGCCCATTTTTCAATTGGACTGTTTATTTATATTGTTGAGTAGTACGAGTTCTTTATATATTTTTATATTAACCCCTTGTTGGAGCTCCTGTTTGCAAATATTATCTCCCATTCATTTGGTTGCATTTTTGTTTTGTTGTCGGTTTATTTTGCTGGGCATAGCTTTTCAGTTTGATATAGTCCCATTTGTGTACTTTTGCCTTTACTTCTCTTGCCTTTGGGGTCAAATTCATAAAATGTTCTCTATGACTAAGGTCCATAATTTTAGTGCCTATGTTTTCTTCTATGTAATTTACTGTTTCAGCTCTTATATTTAGGCCTTTGATCCATTTTGAGTTAATTTTTGTACATGAGGACAAACTGTAATCTAGTTTCAATCTTTTGCATGTAGCTTTCCAATTTTCCGAGCACCAATTTTTGAAGAGGCTTTTTAAAATTCATTGTGTGTTTTGGCGCCCTTTATCAAAAATTATTTGTTCATGTCCATGTAGTTTTATTTCTGAGCTCTCAATTCTGTTTCATTGGTCTGTGTGTCTGTTTTTCTGCCAGATCGTGCTTTTTTGATTATCATAGCTCAGTAGTAATGAAGACTATCCTTCCTTTTTGCTCCTTTGTTCCTTTAGCAGATAGGAAGACCCTCTGGGCCTGGGAATAGGCAGGACTATGCCCATTGACAGCAAGAAGCAGCTACTGAAGATGAGATTTTCATCCATTTACCCTTGTATGATTAAAATGTTCAAGGTCTTCAGGAAGGAAAGTTGCTGTAGGTAGCCAGCTAATCATTAATAAGAAAGGGGAGTAAAGGGAATTAGACATTAAGTTTAATAAACTGAGAACCATGAGCTTGTTTGCTTCACCAGGAAACTACAGCTTTGCACTCCAGGGGAATAGAGCATTTCTCCACCAAGGGGATTAACACTCTTCCCTTCCCACCCACTCTGGTACCAGATTGTTGGAGGTGGGGCTCAGGAGGAGGTGCATGATCAAATAGGCCTGTCAGACTAACTAGGGGGTGGAACCATCAAAAAACCCACCAAAGCTCAGGAAGTTGATTGGTCATTTTGAAAAAGCACCTGGTCTGTCCCAAATCCACGCTAATATAGTCTGAAGGGAACAAAGAACCTCTCTCTCTCTCTCTCTTTCTCTCTCTCACTCTCTCTCTCTCTCTCTTTCTCTCCTCCCCACCTGGTAACACACTCACCCCATTGGTTCTCATGCTATCTCTCTCAGGAGCATGTGACCATGTGGGTTTAGCAAATACTGGGGCCCTTAATACACAATATTGGGTCTGAAGAACTGGGCTTTAATATGAAGCAGAAACTCCAGACACAGGCTTTTGCTTTGGCCTTGCTGAAGAAAATGTGGACTTTTCCCATGGTGGGATGGAGGGAGATGGTACATTGTTACCCACGGGCAGACTTCCACCCAAATAAACCAAGCCACACCACAATCTCCTATGCATGGGCACTTGGAATACTTTCCTCGTGATCCCATGGAAGAGCCTAATTTTCACTGACAACAGTATAAATTGATACCAGGTAGTGTGATACCTCTGGCTTTGTTCATCTGAAATTGTGTCTTCAAAGTTGATGTGAAGAGCAATGGAAATAATTAAAAAAAAAACAAACTATAACCCATAATGTTTCTTAACCTAGAAAAAAATAATAGAAATTTTATCATCTGATTTTTCTACAAATTTTTAACTTTACAGAGAAAAGAGGAAAAACAACCAGAGTTTATAAAGCAAAATTAAGTATTAAATGTGAAATTTAATTTTATCTCAACCCATTTTAGGACTGAATATATTTTATATCAAAATGTCAAACAACAAATTTTATATCTAAGTAAAATTTTATATAATAAAATTTGCAGGACCCAGAAAAATGATGAAATTAAAAAATTTACATCCATGAAATTAGATTTGCATGGACACATGCACACAAGCTTTTGAATTATTAAGAGAAAGGAATTTAAGGAGGAGCTATTAAGGTAAAATACCCGCTCATTGGTTTTGTGCTTGAAATACACAAAGTTTGTTTTACAGTCTTCCTGCAGGACTCAGACTGTAGTAATCCAGGAAGCTGCTTGACTGACTAGTGGGGTCATGAATGTGGTCAGGGCTTCTGTTTCCTTAGTAGGGAACCAGTGTGTTGAAACTTGAGGGTATCCCATTCTGAGACAAACTGAACATCAGAGAATTTGTTTATTTAAAATATTATCTGGAAGGAATAGGGTGAGCTGAGTCCTATTCAACCAGAATTGAAACTGTTGACATGTAGATTTGGATTCAGAGCAGAAGATTATTTAAAGTTTGAGTACCCCAGAATGTGTATTTGAGGTAGATATCTAACTCTATTTTATTGAATATGAGCAAAAAGAGTGCTTCTCTCTTGAGCTCTCTAGGAATAGCAAATTCCAAGCTTGCAAATTCCAAGCTTATCAAAGACCATTTTAATTTCATAATATTGCCCTCTATTAGAAGGACCTTGAGAGCTTGTTTGGAGGTTCCAGCAGGGGAGCACAGCTACTCTTAAACCCTTGATGAAAGACCTCTAGTTGGGAAGGTCGTCCTCTTCAACCCAATATGTAGATTCAGGAGGGATGTACATGGATCAGTGAGGGAAGAAGGGGACACCTTAATATTGTAAGGGAAATATTAAATGTTGTAAGGTATAGAATGATATTTACAAAGTAAATATACTTTGCAGGGTTGTCCAGCTTCTTGGCATCTCTGGGCCACACTGGAAGGAAAGAGTTGTCTTGGGCCACACATTAAATACACTGTGACACACAATCACAAAACAATTTCATGTTTTAAGTTTTAAGTAAATTTATGATTTTGTGTTGATCTGCATTCACAACCATCCTGGGCTGCACGCGGCCTGTGGGCTGCAGCTTGGACACCCCTGCTTAGAGTATGCAGTAATTTTGTGTTTTGTGTATTTATTTCCTGTTTAATTTTTAAAATAAACCATTTTTCATATTTTCTCATTAGAAAAGCAAGCCGTAATAATTGGATGAAAACCCAAAAAATGGTTGCATGATATATAAAGTAAAAAACTAAAGACAGCAAAGTAGTGAGTGAAAAATATTGTTGATTTTTATGAAAATTTAAGTTAAGTTTACTATTCTATCTTTCAAGAAAGTGTTTCAATTTGGGATTATATCAAACAGGCATTGTGGACTTCAATCCTGAGATATTTTAGGGCATAATATCTATATTTTCTCCAAATGTAATTATTTAGTACTATTTTTTGCTCTGTAAAGAAGGGTATGGACCTGCAGCTTGATTACAAGGATTTTAAAATCTAGCAATTTTTAAAGACTTCAGTGCTTAAGAAGTGTTTTTTTAAGGTTCTGTGGGAGTATGTTGAAATTGATTATAGCCTTGTCTTTGAAAATCCTGGCTCTCCCTTTGTTTCATTGTCATTGTATATGCAGTAAAAAATATCTCTGGGAGCATGTTGTAACAATTGATTCTAGAATAAAACTTCTGCTTGGAGAGTTGTTGGGATGCAGGTGTGTGTGTGTGTGTGTGTGTGTGTGTGTGTGCAAAAACTGCATGCGAGCATGCTATTTTCCTTCCTGCATAGCTGACTCTAGCCTCAAGAGTTCATAGCAAACATTTTTATAAAGTAGGATTAACCATCTGTTTGCATACATTTTTCATTAAATACTTAAACTGTGTGTCTGTCTTTTTAAAACCCCTGTGATACAGTCCCTTGTTTTATTCTCTTTTACCTCCACTTTTTCATTGTGGGAAAACACATGCTATTTGCTAGCTCAACCGTTTAAAAATTTATTTTTTATTAAATATTGTATTGTTGTTCTATTACAGTTGTTCCAGTTTGCCCCCCTTTGCCCTCCTCCTCCCACCCCACCCCCCAGTCCCACAGTCAGTCCGCACGGTGCTGTCCCTGTCCGTGGGTCATTCATTAAATGTACAGTCCAGTAGTTAAGCATGTTCACATTGTTGTGACACAAATCTCCCGAATGTTTTTATCTTTAAAATCAGATGTATCTATACTCATTAAACAACAGCTCTCTTTCACTCTCTCTCCGGCCCCTGGCAACCACCATTTAAAATTGTTTCTATGAATTTGTCTGCTTTAGACACTTCACATACATGCAGTCATATAGTATTTGTCATTTTGTTACTGGTTTATTTCATTTAGCATGTCCTCAGTGTTCATCCATGTTATAGCATATTAAAGGATTTCCTTTTTTGAAGCCAGAATAATATTCCATTGTATGTATATACATCCTTTTTTTAACCAGTCATCCATTGGTGACGTTTAGATTGCTTCCACCTCTTTGCCACTGTGAACTGTGCTGCATTGAGTATAGGTGGGCAAACACCTCTTTGGGGTCCTGTTTTCTAATTTTAGGGGTATATACCCAGAAGTGAGGTTGCAGGATTTTATGGTAGTTCTATTTTTAATATTTTGAGGAACCTTTATGCTACTTTTATATAGTGGCTGCATCATTTTATAATCCCACCAACAGGGCAAAAGGGTTTTCAACACTTATTATTTTCTCTCTTTTTTTCTTTTTTTGTAATAACCATTCTAATGGGTGTAAGGTGATGGCTTATTGTGGTTTTCATTTGCATTTCACTGATGATTAGTGATTTTGACACCATCTTTTTAATGTATTTGTATATTTGCATATCATCTTTAGAGAAACAGCTATTCAAGTCCTTTTCCTATTTTTAAATTTGGTTATTTGGTATTTTTATTATTGAGTTGTATGAGTTCTTTATATATTTGGATATTAACCCCTTATCAGGTATATATGCTTTATAAATATTTTCTCCCATTCTGTAAGTTGCCTTTTTATTTTGTTGACTGTCTTTTAATGCAGAAACATTTTTAAGTTAGTCATCTTCTCTATTTTTGCCTCTGTTCCCTGTGCTTTTGGTGTCTTATCCGAAAAAAAAAAATCATTGCTAAGTCCAATATTGTGAAACCTCTATGTTTTCATATATGACTTCTATAGTTTTATAAGCCACATAATCTCACCTGAAAAGAGTAATGCATACTATAGTTATTTAAAGACACTGACAAACCATTTTCTTGAATGGCTGTGCTATTTTACATTCCCATTAGCAATGGAGAGAGATCCAGCTTCTCCACATCCTCAACTGGGGATCAAATCTCTAATCTTGGCATATGTCCTGACCAGGAATTGAACCCACAACCTTTTAGTGTACTAGATGTTGCTCTAACCAACTTAGCCACTTGGCCAGAACACATTTTATTTTTATTTTAGCTCTTCTAACACATGTAGCGACACCTCATCATGTTTTAACTTGCATTTCTCTAATGGCTAGTGATGCTGTTTTCCCATGTACTTAATTGGTCATTCAGACATGTCAGTGAAATGTCTCTTCATATATTTTTCACATTTTCTAGTTATTTGTTTTTTTTTTTACGGTTTAAATTTTTTGGTATATTCTAGATGTGATTCTTTTGTTAGATATTTTGTGGTTTCTAAGAACTTCTCCCCAGTCTGCAGTTTTTCCTTTTATCCTCTTAATGGGGCCTTTGATATAGCAAAGTGTTTAGTTTTGACAGAGTCCAGTTTATCAATTTTTTCTTTTATGAACTGTTTTGATAGCCAGCCTAAGAATAGTGTCTAAAAGATTTTCTCCTACATTCTTCTAAAAGTATTAAAGTTTTATGCTTTACATTTAAGTCTATGATTCATTTTGGGTCTATTTTTGTATAAGGTATGAGGTTTAGGTGAAGGTTCATTTTCTTTTCTCATATTGTTGCCCAACTGCTCCAGCATCATTTGTTGAAAAGACTGTCCTCATTGGCTTGCTTTTACACTTATTGCAAATGAGTTGGCTTTATTTGTGTGGAACTAATTCTAGGTTCTCTATTCTGTTCCATTAATCTAATTGTCTATTCTACCAATGTTACAAATAGAAAATATTGAAGAGATAATTGGCAAAACATATTTATTTCCTTCAAAAATATGGGCATGAATTGTTTACAAAGTTGCTTTTTGTTATTCCTAATCTCTTTCATTTCATGCTAGGTTATTTTACATTTGTTTATTTTTATTTACCATGTATTTCAAAGTTTTCCAGAGTTCATAGTTGTAGGAGAGATGCATCTTAAATTTAACCAAGTTTTTCCAATATTATAACATTTACTAGCTTTGTCAGTCAAATGAATGTGAAATAATATGTTTGATTGTTTATATTAGTGAGGCTCTGTATGTATCATTAGGTTTGAAAATGTAGCTTTCTTCTGTGTGCATACCATCCTGTGTGGAGCAGAATTCTGGACTATCAATTCTAATAGGGTCATAGAGTGTTTTGTTTCTCTGTTTACATAATGGTATTTACAATGTTAACTGATTTTCTCCTTCTCTTACTCACATTTTCTGCCCTGATTTCTTTTCCTTTTTTTTTACTATTTTGACTAAAACCTTCATACTTAGGTAGGATAGAAGCCTTTCTTTTCTAAAGTTGGAACAGAATTTAAACTAGTGACAAACATTTATAGGTGTTCTAAAATAAGCCATTGTTTCATTCCACAAACAAATTTCACACTCCTGGCTTCATTTACCTAATAATCATGTAGACTATTTGCATATGTAGTTATAAATGAGATTGATCTCTAATTCCCTTTCTTGTCCTCATTTGATTTTAACAGCAAGTCTATGCTAGCCTTCAAAATGAGTTGGGATAATTTCTATCTTAACTTCCCAGTGATAAATTTCAGTAAGTCTTGAGTAGATTGCCTCCAAACTGTATTTCCTATAACTTTGTTGTATTTAGTGACTGTCCTACAGATTGATAGCAGCACATACACAAAGATAGCTGATGTAGAGATTCTTTTCACACGCATGAAGAAGCGTAGCTCCGGGATTCATGCATGTGAGCAAAGCTCCGCATGGAAAAATTACTCCTAAGTCGGCCAGCGTGATTCATGTCTGTGGAAAGGAATTCTTTGAAGGGAATTTGGCTAACATGTTTCTTAAAAATTTATTGCCTTGCTGGGTCTCTCCCCCTGGAATCTAAGGGGCTTATGTTAATGGATGCCTGAGAATCTTCCTTGCTACAATGTTTATGGTCCTAAAATAAACAGCCCTAGCTAGCTTGCCCTCAATTTACTTGTCTCCTGTTTAATGTACTTCCCTGGTCCTGTCTGCCACCAGACCTGAATTTACAACCTGATGCTCTGTGTCCCAAATCCTCAATAAAACCCCCTGGACCCGAGGCTTGGGTCTCTCACCCAGATGATGAGGGGGAAGCCCTGGAACTCCTCTTCCAAGTGTGTCTCTGTGTGAGATGTATTCACGCGTTCGGTCACGGTCATCACGGATTTTGCAGGACAAAATCTGCAGCAAGCTGATCCACTCAAAACTAGACAAAAGAAGTTTCAGTGCTCAACATATTTCCAGAATGTGAATAAATCAATGTTTAGACCATTTAAAATCAAAGCATGGAAGGAAGATGGAGCTCCTGCTCTTCATGACAGCATGGATGGAACTAGAGAGCAATACGCTAAGTGAAATAAGCCAGGCAATGAAAGACACATATCATATGATCTCACTTATAAATGGGACCTAATCAACAAAACAAACAAGCAGGCAAAATATAACCAGAGACATGGAAATAAAGAACAAACTGACAGTGACCAGTGACCAGTCAGGAGGTGGGAGGAGGATAATGGAGCTAAGAAGGGGGAGGGTCGTCAAGGAACATGTATAAAGGACAAAGACAACAGCGGGGTGCAGGGAGGATTGAATGTGAGAGGTGGGGGTGGGCAGGGTTGGGGGGAGGAATGGGGGAAAATGGGGACAACTGTAATTGCACACACACAAAGAAAAACAACAACAACAAAAAAAGACTTTTCAAGAAAAACATATTTGTTAAAATATTGAAACAGAATCCAAACATGGGGAATTATTTAACATGGCAATCTATTTAACATCAATTTTTTTCATTTTTCTTTTTTTAATTGAATACATTGGGGTGATGTTGCTTAATAAAATTATATAGGTTTCGGGTATACAATTCTATAATATATCATCTGTATAAAGCTCAATCTTTTATACATATATAGATTTGAAATTTAACAGCCTCAGCTTCTGATTTTCTAAGTCGTAAGGGGATTAATTTATGAATTACTCTCAGTACTCCTTTCTGATAGCCTGAGAGGGTTGCTCAATGAATCATGAGCTGTCACTGCACACTCCGTAAACTTTAAGACCCTCTTCAGGATGTAAAATCTGTAAGACTATTGTGCTTATTAAATTATTCCCCATATTTGACTGTGTGCTACTCAGTACATGACACTGTGATACCATTGGTTTTACTTCTTTAGGTTTTTCAGTGGTTCTAAAGATTCCTTGGCTCCTGCCAGCAACCCAGGAAAGTCATGGGAGTCAAAGTGTCTTGAGAATCCAACTCGATGAATCAAACATGGTGCCGTTTTCTAAACAGATTTGAAATCAGAAGATATTGTCCATCCACTATTGATGAGCTCTCAGAGTCTGTCTGTGACAGTGATCATGGCTTTAATCAAACATACGTGGAGAAATTTGTTATTATTTCATAACTACTATTGCCTCTTTGTATTTAGGTCATTGGAAAGGCGTATTTTACATGTGGCTGTTTGGTACTCCTAACATCACTCTAACAAATACTTACTAAAAGTTTTATGAAAACATAGATTCTAAAATGTTGTAAAATCCTAAGGAACAACCAAAATATAATCCTCCAATGCTGCTTCTTTTCCCTCCCCCATATAATTTAAATACCTGTTTGTAGAGAATCAGTCTCTTATTTTTTTGAGCCTTTATGGAACTTTTATGACTGTCATAAAATCATCTCTTTTGGTCTTGGACACAGCCTCTCTTCACTTATTTTTCTTTACTTGCAACATAAGGAATGTCATGCTTGGTGGTTGTGAGAATAACATTTTGCAAAACAAGTGAAAAAGAAATGGAAATAGGATTGTCACAACTTGCTGTTCTTTCAAGGGAGTAGGCACCTTTCCAAAGATGAAGTAGCAGTACCCTTACTGCATGATATTTCCAGATATGGCATATGATGGACCACATTTTTATGCATGCAAAGTTACTTTTACTTCCTTAAGACTTACATCATAAATATCTTAAGAGAATATCATATAAACACTTATCTGAACCTTTATTTGTAAGCCAGATTCTAGAATTTTCAGTGCTTTAACATTAGTTTTCTACTAATAGAAAAATTTTAACCAAATGGTAAATGTATGAGTTAGTACAATTCCATTACAAGTGTTCGGGGTGGTGTTAATGGAAAATAACACCATCTTGAAAGAAAGTGAATATTTTCATTTATAGGACAGAGAACTCAGTTTGTTAATCATTATGTGGATAAGACAAAGAATATAACAGCAACAATTCTGTCCATGATTTTGAATTGCCAAGAGAGAAATCTCCATTTCATTGATTAATCTTTATACTTAACTGTTGATAGCTCTCTTAGAAATGGATGTTACCAATCACTGGGAAGTGTGTTTAGCAATAAATTGGTGAAAAATGATCACTGTGTCATAAACCATTGATAGCATACCTATGTTCTTTATAAACAATTTATAGTTTACATATACTTTATTACATTAGATTAGCAGAGTCATCATGATAAGCAAAACCAATGTTATTAGGGTGTGTGGGAAGACTTAGAATGGCATGCTGCCAAAATTTATCATATAAAGTTCAGTCAGCATTATTTAATTAGATGAAGGATCTTAATACAGTGGTAATACTTTTAGGGCTTTGGTGTCACTTGAAAGAAATAAAAAAGCATGGACTCTTAGATATTAAACAAAACCACACATCTATATCTAATTCTATTATTTTATTACCATGAAATTGTAAGTAAGATATTAATTCTCTTTGTTTTTTTCCCAATCTGTAAATAGAACTTGATATTTATATGTCAAGCACAAAGAAGAATGAATGAGTTTCTGGCTTGTGTGATGGGTGATAGGAAATCAAGTAATTTCTATAACGCTACTACATCTGTTGTAGTGATGGCTCTAGTGACTTTCCCATTATGTTTCTTTCAGGTTGCTTTCAGCTATGTAATATTTTCAGATCCCATGAAATGGAAATTGACCAGTGCTTGCTGGAGACCCTTCCCCTTGGCCAAAGGCAGCGGCTGGTGAAACGCATGCGCTGTGAGCAAATCAAAGCCTACTATGAAAGAGAGAAGACTTTTCAGAAGCAGGAAGGTGTCCTGAAAAAACTGAAGCATGGGAAGAATCAGAAAGTTCACTTTAACCTTGCTGACATGATACAGGATGCAATTATCCATCATGATGACAAAGAAGGTACATGACTTACAGAAAAAAGTTTTCTGATATGATTTTTCATGGTTATTTGTCAGTTTGTTTTTGTTTTGTTTTGTGGGGAGATGAAAGGTAGAATAAATTTTAAATAGTAGGACCTATGGTTTTAAACTGAGGTATTCAAGAAAAAATTATCTTTTTAATGAATATATTAAAAGTCTCAAGTTTTTAGTAAAGATGAAAACCACAAAATTTTGATAAAATTGTTGTGTATTTTTTTTAGAATTACCTTCCTGAAAAGCAAATGATTTCTTTGGAAATTGTTCATTCCAATTGTTAAGGAAACTTTTTAAAGTGAAATTGTTTCCTTTGAAGATGAGATTATGTTGCAAAATTTATTATTATCTTATTCCTGAATAGATATATTCAAATAGTCAGTTCTCCTCAAACTCAGGATATCAGATAGAATTAGTTTATTCCTTAAAAATACTAGCTTGTAATATCAAATTTTATTAAAAATAATCAATCCAAGTCTCAGTTGTTTAAAAATGACTATTAAGCTTTTCGTCTTTCATGTATTTTTGTGTATAAATTTTTTTTCAGAATATAATTTCCAAAGTTCTACTAAGAAAGAAACTGTCTAGCTATGATTGCAAATATGAAACACTTCAAAGAAGCCAACATAAATTAATTCACCTTGATTGGCTCTAAAACCAGTGGTTAAATTAATCTAAAATAGGCATTCAAAGAGTATAGACCCACAGTCCATTAACTATGTTTTAAAGTCAAATCTCTGAAAGTCAGTTTTTTTAAATTTATTTAGTAGAAAAATGCTTGCTGAGCTATTTATAGTTTTTATTCTGTTCAATCTGGAAAAATAATACATTTAGTAACATACATGGTCCCGAAGCTTTCAAAGAATGATCATGGTTTTGTATCTAAGAAAACTGCCAGTTATATAATCAACAAAAGCAGAAAGCAAGCAAAACATAACCAGAGACGTTGAAATTAAGAACAGTCTAACAATAGCCAGGGGGGAGCAGCGAGGGGACAATGGGGAGATGGGTTTTCAGGAACCACTATAGAGGACACATGGACAGAACCAAGGGGGAGGAGGGAGGCAGAGAAGGGAGGTAGGGTTGGAGGGGGAGGAAGGAGTGGAGGGGAGAGGATGCAGACAACTGTAATTGAGCAACAATAAAGTAATTATTAAAAAAAAAAGAAAGGATAAAAAAAAAAAGAAAACTGCCAGCACATCATATACAACAAAGGTTTAATAAGAAGACTAAGGAGTTGTTTTCATGGTTTTGTGTGGGCTTGTTAGCCAAACTAGAATACTCTGAGTTCTGAGATTTTTTTAATGCTGTGGCAGTGGCAGAGAATCTCTGAACGGGCAGCAGCTACAGATCATCTAGTCCAGCACCATCATCTTGCACGTGAAGGAACTGTCCCAGAGCACTCTCACCTCTCTCCTCACTTGCAGCTTTTCGTTTAGTGGTCATCTCCTCTGTGTAGCTCTAAGCATGGGGAAGGGCAGGGACACTGTCAGTCAGGTTCACTGCATCCTACTGCTCATCACGGTACCTTCCAGCGGTGCTGAGAGAAAGAGTGGAAAGGTTTGTCTAAGTTCAAGAGGCACTAGTTGTCAGAGCAAATCTAAATTACAGTGCAGGCAGATTTAAGCCCTATATTGGTTTAAAAGTAATGAAACAACAAAAAAATTATTTGCAGTTATAAAATCTCTTGTATAAAGTATTCACAGGATGAAATCATGCCTAAGTTATGGCTAAAATGAAATTAAAATACTAAAATAAGAAATCTGGAGACCAAGAAGAAACTATTATATGTAAATAATAATAATAAAATATTTCTCAAAATATTATAATTTGGGGGGGAAATGTTGAAGTCATGATTAAATTTAAGCCGGGTTTTATTGAAGAAGTTGCTCTTCGTGTGTTTGGTTTTTGAATTGCAATGAAGAGAAAGAACAGTAAGGGTCCACATTTTGTTTGGTGAAGTGACCAACATAAAGTTTAAAATAATAGGGACAAGAGGAAGCAACCAAAAAATACATACACACAGAATATTTTTTGTACTCCTGTTCATCACTGTACTAAATTCTTCTTATACACTATCTTGTTTATTCCTTCAGACAAAAATAATATCAAATATTCTGAAGATTCTTAGAAAACAGTGTTCTCAGAAAGACAAGTTATATAACTTTATTACTCCCAGGAAATAGTTTTATTACTAATGGAAGCAAAGATGGTGTTTAATAACTAATCTCAACATTAGTATCCATGATGGAATAGTTTAATGACTTTCAGAACTCAACAAGAGTTTCAATCTCTAATCAATTATCAAAATTTTAAGTACATTATTGCCATGTAAATTAAATATTTGTCCACAGCAGGGTCTTAGCTCTTGGCTGCCATAAGAAAATACTGTGGAATGGGTGGCTTAAACAACAGACATTCATTTCTCACAGTTCTGGGGGTTGGACATTCCAGGAACAACACGCCACAATATTGGCTCTTAAGAGCACTTTTCCTAGCTTGAAGATGACCACCTTTTTACTCATTGTATCTTTCCATACTGGAGAGAGGAAGCCCTGGTCTCTCTTTCACTTCTTATAAGGGTACTAATGTTATCACGAAGGCTTCACCCTCACAATTTTATCTAGTCCTAATTATCTCCCAAAGCCCCAACTTGGGACTATGGGTTAAAGCTTCAATAAATGAGTTTTGTGAAGACCAAATGTATACCAGATGGTATAGTTATTCAAAACCCACCCATGTATGAAATAAAGGCTGTATCTTGTATTTTTTTTAGTCTCTCATCGACTTTGGAAACTCCCAGATCAATGCTGATATGCATTACTGTATCAGAGGAAAAGTATTGATTTCTTGCAAATTTAAAAACTTAAATTGCATTAGAAATGTAAGCATTCTCTTTAGAGGCTTTATAACCTCTCTAGCATGTGCTTTTACTTCTCCTAGAACTATATCCATGGATAAGTTTACATTTGGTTACGATAGTTTTATTTTCATTTATCTTTAAGCTATTCAAATAGTCAAATGTACAAATGTACACACTTACACAATTGAAACAATAAAGAATATGGGCCCTGGCTGGTGTAGCTCAGTGGACTGAGTGCAGGCTGGGAACCAAAGGGTCCCGGTTCAATTCCCAGTCAGGGCACATGCCTAGGTTGCAGGCCAGGTCCCTGTGAGGGCCATGTGAGAGGCAACCATACATTGCTGTTTCTCTCCCTCTCTGTCTCCCTCCCTTCCCCTCTCTCTAAAAAATAAATAAAAATAAAAAAAAGAGCCTTAAATTAAAAAAAAATATGGACACAAGAACAAACCCTTTTCATTTAAGTAATTGTTTAAAACTTTTCTAATTGTGTGTTGTTTTTAAAAAATCTTAGTTCCAAGTACTCTCATTAGCTTACTGAGTATAAATGTTTCAGCAGACAACATGCTAAGGTTTATAGCAAGTCATTTAGAAGCAGTTCAGAATTTTTATTTTTATCAATATTGAATTTTTATAAGTGTAAATTTAGTATCTTTGATGCTTTATTGTTTCTGGGAGATGGTACATTTTAGTGTGTAATGTGTCATTTTAATATACTGCCTAAATCTAAAATGTGTTCAACAATTCTTTTCCATCTTACAGGAAACTCTCGTAAAATTTCTTTGGCTTTTAATTCAACTCTCACTGAGTTACAACATGCAAAATAAACATGTAATTTATAAAAGTAATATAAATTACAATGGAGTGACTTCATTATTCTTTTAATCTTTAACACTTTTCAGGCATACTGAGCCCTGTTGGTACTTTACATGACCTTAGTCACTTAATTCTTCTGTAACCATATACAGTAGGTAGCATGTTCTCCCCATTATAAGGGTGAGGATAGTGAACCTTAGAAGATCTAATTACAGGTACTCTTCAGTCCACCTGGACTTGGAAACTATGTTCTGTCCATAATATAGTACTGTCTCTCACACTGATTTCTTTTTTTTAACCACTTCATTGAGTTATGATTGGCATACAAACAGCTGTACGTGTTTGTTGTGTACACATTGATGAGTTTGGAGATAAGCAAACACCTGTGAAACCATCGCCAGAATCAAGGTCTAACTTACCTATCACCACCAAAAGTTTCCTTCTGGCCCCTTAATTTTTTTTAATTAAATTATTTTTCATTTGTGGGAACATCACTTAATATCTTACTTTTCAAGCTGATTTCTGATGATACCTGAACTGAACCTAGTGATTCACTTTCACATAGTGATTTGCTTCCATGGCCATTCAGTGTTCTTTCCTCCTCTAACCTAGTCGAGCCCGTTGCCCACCATCAGGGAGCTGCTGAAGGCAGGGACTGGTACTTTTTATGCTCTAGCGTTTTCCCTCCTCTTTCCCTGAGCAACCCACCAACAACCTCCGCCATTTTTTTTTTTTACAGTTTAAGGGGATTTACTTGTTAATTTTTATGCCCAATATTTACTGAGGGCCTGTTACAGCCACACAAAGAACTTGTGAGTGTAATTATAGACCTGTGATATCAAACTTCATATATATATATATCTTCATTTTTAAAGATTTTATTTATTTATTTTTAGAGAGAGAAGAAGAAAAGAGAATCCAAGGGAGAGAGACATCAATATGACAGAGAAACATTGATTGGTTAACTTTCCTATGTGCCTGACCACAGCCCAGGCATGTGCCCTGACCAGCAAGTGAAACGAAACCTTTTGCTTTTGTGAAGACACCCAACCAACTTAGCCACACTGGTCAGGGCTATATTTACATTTTAACCTAAAATTCTAAGTAGTCTCTTAGGAAAATAGAAAACATCAGATTACAACAATATGAGACTAGTTCTTTCTCCTACCTCTCAGGCCCTCGGTCCCAATTTCCTTGGAGGGATAAGGTCTAAGGCTCTTCTCCTAACTCTCTTCTCTTTCCATACCTATACTCTCTGGAAAGCCTCACCTTTTCCCCTTGCATTCACCTCCACTCACTCCAGTGATTCCCAAATTGTATTTAGACCTTTCTCCTGAGTTCTAGACTCTACCTTTGTGATGGGCTTACATTTCTAAGTTATCTTTTTCAAAGTTGAATATCTGGTTTCATCTCCTTCCAAATCAAAATTATCTCTTCTATTCTCTATTTCAGCTTATCACTTTCCTGGCATTATAGCCCAGAAATCTTGATGCCATGTTGCTTTAAGTGCACATTTGTAAACTGTTGATGATTGTACTTCCTCAGTGTAATTTACAGGAAGTATCAGTTGTTTGTATATTATCCAGAGCCTTGTAAGAATATGCTGAGAATGCAGTGGATGCTGTAGTCTGCATCTTCCATGTTCTAGAGCAGTACCAAGCCCGAACAGAGTAAGGGAAATGACAGGTTTATCAGAACCACCTCTATCTTGTTAACTTCTCAATAATATAGCAACAAAAATCCTTGAAGCTAAGCTGTGAATTAATCTGGTCCTATAATTTGGCAGAAGAGGAAGAGGATGTGGAAAGATGTCATTTAGATAAGATGTTTAAAGGGAGCAGACACAGAAACAAAGGGACTACTTCTAGATTTTCAGAGAAAAGGGTAAGCTCTTCAGTGTAAGTAACATTGACATCAGAGATCTATCTGGATGACTAGATGTGTGCCACTCATGTGCAGCTGAACCCAGCATCCCAGGCAGTTTTGAATTTCACAGAGCTAGGTTCACTGGACCATGATGCTTTCAATTAATAGGTAACAGCTGCTAGGTAATTAAATGTTCCCGTTTCAAAACCAGTTGTAGAATCATAAAGAATTAGAAATTAAATGCATTTAAATTCAGATGGATTCTGTATGAATTTAATGATTGGCTTAATAGTTCACCAATAATACCGAATTCATATTCTTGGGAAGCATTCATTACTTTAACTGCCTGCTTTATGATCACAACTTTACCAGGGCCTGTGAGAGTAATTGAAAAGAAAAGAGAGAAAAACAATGTGATTCAAAAGCATTTATAATCTCAATGGAAAAACACACTGTTTTTTGAAACAACAACAACAGCAACTAGAAATTGATCCATTTAAAAGGAATTGCAGTGCACATTTATTGGGTGAGGTGAGGATGAGATGAATCAGAAATTCTGCTCCGTGGGAAAATGTTGGAGTTTGGTAGGAGAAGATAAGGGGACTTTCTGGCTGTGAAAACAGCTTGAGTGCAGAACTGCAGGCAGAGAAAAGCAGGCTTCTGACAGGAGAGCATCGCAATAGAATTAGAATAGAATAGAATAGAGTTGCTGCGAGTCAACATCAAGAATCCCAAGTCTCGGTTGGGGCGATGAGTTCCATCTCTATGTTAATACTTATGAGTTGTGTCCTTGGCCAGAGCCCTTTTTTTGCTTCACCTTCTGATCCTGCAAATAAGGTTAAGAGACAGAGGCAAACCTCTCCCATAAGTGGCTGTGAGGATTAGTAAGATGATAACACACAAAGAATTTCAAATGACATCTGTCCTGTATTACTACATGCGTGATAAATGTTAGCTACTGTTACAATTTGAAATGGAATTAAGAGATAATATTAAAGCAAGAAAGAGTGGCTAACTACTAACTGTGACTATCATGTGATTAAAAGATAATCACAGTTTTTTTATATATATAGGAATACAAGCATAACTGTTGGGATGTTTGGGTCAATCGTATTATAATTGTAATGAAATAGAGGAGGAAAAGACTGAAGGTAGACATGTCTGCTCAGGGCAATACAAACATGAGATAATAAGAAACAAATTGGATAGTACCTTTGAAAATGAATTGAAAAGGAAAAATTCACATTATTGATATAAAAATTCGCTGCATTTAAATAATGTGCTCTCTGCTAGAACAATGTGTGCATTCGTATATATATGTACACACATAAATGTCCTTCCCCCGTCCATGGTTTTACTTCCTGTGCTACAGCTGCTACTATGGCCGACAACGCTCTGAAAAATATTAAATGGAAAATTTCAAAAATAAGCAGTTCATAAGCATTGAATTGCCTGCCATCCTGAGTGGCGTGATGAAATCTTGCACAGTCCCTTTCCATTCCCCATCGTGATGTGAATCATCGCTGTGTCCAGCGTCTCTGCACTGTGCAAGCTCCCCGCCCCTTAGTCACTTAGCAGCCATCTCACTTACCAGGTCGACTGTTGCAGTATCATAGTGCTTGTCTTCAGGGAACCCTTAATTTACTTAATAATGGCCCTAAATCAAGAGGAGTAATACAGTTTGGGTATGTGGAAGAAAGGCTTTAAAGTGTGTCCTGTAATTGAGAAGGTAAAGGTTCTGGACTTACTAAGGAAACAAAAAATTATATTCTGAGGTTGCTAAGATTTGTGATAAGACTAAATCTTCTATCTGTGAAACTGTGAAGAAGGAGAAAGAAATTTGTGTTAGTTTTTCTGTCACACCTCAAACTGGAAAAGTTATGGCCACAGTGCATGACAAGAGCTTAGGTAAGATGGGAAGGCATTGAAGTCGTGGGGAAGACATGAACAGACTGCATGGTGCACCAGAAAACATTGAGCCTCTATATGAAGACTTCATTCGGCAAGTGACCCCACTCACATAA
The DNA here is from genome assembly GCA_004026765.1 of Micronycteris hirsuta. NCBI lineage: Eukaryota > Metazoa > Chordata > Mammalia > Chiroptera > Phyllostomidae > Micronycteris > Micronycteris hirsuta. The sequence goes on along the minus strand of PVJI01011951.1, from coordinate 18,622 downwards.
CTTTTATTACAGTACAATTGTTATGATTGTTTTATTTTATTATTAGTTATTATTGATCTTTTACTGTGTGTAATTTATAAATTAAAATTTATTATAGGTGTGTATATGTAGGAAAATACATAGTATACATAGGGTTTAGAATTGTCCATGGTTTCAGGCATCTACTGAGAGTCTTGGAATGTATCTCCTATGCATAAAGGGGGACTACTGTATACACACACACACACACACACATAACTATACATACATATATATATCATAATATATACATATCATAATATGTGCCAGTCATCTCTCTAAATATTTTGTATGCATTTTTAAGTTTAATCTCCACAATAATTGTATGAGATACTTACTGGATTAAATAGTGCCCCCCCAAAATTACTGGCCACTGGAACCTACAAATATGACCTTATTTGGAAATAGTTTTTTTTTTTAAGATTTTAAATTTATTTTTAGACAGAAGGGGAGGGAGAGAGGGAGAGAAACATCAATGTGTGGTTGGCTCTCATGTGGCCCCCACTGGGGACCTGGCCTGCTACCCAGGCATGTGCCCTGACTGGGAATCAAACCGGCACCTTTTGGTTCCCAGCCCGCGTTCAATCCACTGAGCTACACCAGCCAGGGTGGAAATAGTTTTTATAGATGCAGTCAAGTTAACATGATGTCATACTAGATTAGGGTGGGTTTTAATCCAGGGAGGAGTGCTCTTATAAAAATGAGGGAGTTTGGACACAGAAACACACAGAGGGAAGATGGCCATGTGATTATGAAGACCGAGATTGGAGTGGAGCTGCTTCAAGCCGAGGACTCCAGGGATTTGCAGCAGCTCTGAGAAGCTGGAGAGAGGCATGAAAAGGCTTCTCCCTCAGAGCCTGCAGGGGGAGTGCGGTGTGGCCAACACCTTGCTTTCAGACAGCTGTCCTCCAAAACAGTGTAAGAGTCAATTTTTGTTGCTTTAAGCCTCACATTTTTATGGAACTTTGTGACAGCTAATACATGTACCTACAAATACTGCCCCAATTTTTCAGATTAGGATACTAGTGTTCAAGGAAGTCAAATAAGATCAAAGTGCTAATAAGGATTCAAACCCACATCTGTCCAAACCTAGAGTTCAAGGTGTTAACTGCTGCATTCTTTTGCCTCAGTTTTCATGCCATTCTAACTCTTAGGGTGACTTTGAGCTGGTCGGATGTTCCTGTGGGTAGATGAGGAGAACTTTAATTCCTCCCCCATCTGTGACACTGAAATGTTAGAGCCAGTAGCTCTGTCCAACTGTAGCTGTCATAGAAAAGAGGCAATTCAGAGAGCAGCGTGAGAACAAGGTTGGAATTAGCAGAGATCAGGCTGTGAGCAATGGAAACAGAAATCACAGGTAACTGAACATTCCTTCCCTCCATCTGATTGCCCCATTCTTGTTGGAGAGGGTTTGTCACTCGGATTTCAGTCTGGTACATAAATGGTTCTGAGGACATCTGCACATCTGATCCCTCCATCACCACTATCCAGGTCACAAATGGCTCTCCAACCCAAAATGTTGGCGTCTGATGGTCCAGAGGGGTCCAGAGCCAGAATCCATCTCCATGGGGATCAGTTCTCCCTTCAAGTAAAGTCCTGTCTGCTTTTAGCATTCTTTAGGTCTACTGAATATGAAGTGCATAAATCCCTGCTCCCTTCTCCTTTCACTTTGTCTTGGTCCTTCCTTCAGTCCTGCCCCACTTCACTCCACCATAGCTCCCTTCCTTACAACCCCTCCCAGAAATTCCCTCCTTGACCTCTTGTGTAGCCCCACCGTCATATATCTGTGCTTCCTGAGAAAAGACATGTATTCTTTGAACAATTGTTTTAATGAAGCAGATGATGGAATCATGCTGTTAAGACACTGGGAAAGCTTCTAGTCCAAAAGGAGGAGGAGGGAGAGGAAGTGGAGAAGTCGGGGAGGGAGAAGAAGGGAAGAGAGAAGAGAGAAAAACAAGGAAATTGGCCTACATGATTATAGTGATGGCAAGTCTGAAATCAGTGGGGCGGGCTGGAGATTTAGGTTAAGAGTTTCTGTTGTAGTCTTCAGTCCAAAATCTGCAGGCAGGCAGGCGACTCAAGGATGACTTCTAGGTTACAGTCTTGGGGCAGAATTCCTTCTTCTAAAAATCTGTCTTTGCTCTTTAGGTCTTCAACTAGGATGAGACCCACACACACTGTGGAAGGTGATCTGCTTTTATCAAAGTCAACTGATTGAAAAGTTAATACATCTAAAAAAAATACCTTCACAGCAACATACACACTGATGTTTGACCAAGCAATTGGATATCAGAGCCTAGTCATGCCAGCACATAAAATTAACCATCCCAGACTTTCACAGGATACTAATAAGAGTTAAATTTATTGTTTACTATTATTCAGGCACTGTTCTAAGTCCTTTAATTGTGCTAACTTCTGTCATTTTCATCGTAGCCCAATAATGATCTCAGAACAGGCTTAAGAATAGGCTTAGATTTGTTGACATAAGAAATGTCCAAACCTGTAAAAAATTTTATGAGTTTATTTGAACCAAACTGACAAGAATTGCCAGGAAGCAAAATCTCAATGAATTAAGAAAATGATATGGAGAATTGCAGTTTTGCACTTTGTTTTTATACATCAGAATCAAAGGAGAAGGAATAAGGAAAGTTACATGAAATTCATTGTTAGCAGAGTAGGGAAGCAGGAGAAAGCAAAGAGGAACAATCTCTGAAATTGGATAAAAAGTGAAATGGAGAGGCGCATACTTCTTTTACATTGGTGGGTATAGGCTAGTTAACAATGAACATTTACAACACACAGTGATGGTATGAGGGAGAATAAGATAAAATTGAGGGGTTCTGTTGCCTCAGTATCTGATAGGAGACTGTACACTGAGGGGTCTGGGAAAAAAGGAGATTACTCTGACATTGCAAAGGTGTCTTATCCTAGATGCAAAAATACAATAGACAGGGTCAGTTAAGGTGAAGATTGACCTCTATCAAGGAAGATACTGGCCTAGTACATGACTACCCGCCATGACTTACTTTCAGTTAGGAAGTTTTCATTTCAGACCATTCTGTGTGGTTACGTTAGGTCTCTGAGTTTGTAAGGCCATCATGCAGGTCTCCCCTGAGCTCATCAGGCTTAGTGTGTGGCCTTTTTTTGGTCCACAAGTTTGTTAAGCAACTTGCCCACAATTTACATAGGCAGTTATGGCACACTGGGATTAAAATTCAAGCAATCTAGCTTCAAAGCTGCTTGAAAAATAAAAATAAGAAAATCTGAAGACAAATAAGAAAAATAAGAAAATAAGAAGACAATGGAAAAAAAGACGTATTGCATTAGGGAGAACACTCTGACCTCAGTACCGCTGAGTATCTCAAAATCAAACAAACAAACAAAAAAGGCTTTTCTTTTGTAGGAAGAGGTAACAAGGGCCAGTAGGAACTTTTAGGGAGGAGGGCCAGGACGTGGGATGAGTAGACAGCATGATTGGGTGGGCTAATAGGACATTTTTCTGTCTGTGGCTGGATTATTTTTGGAACGAGCTATTAAGGGAAGATTTCCAGCACCATAGAACTTAGACATGAAGATGAGCCAGAGTTCAGGGACCTGCAAGGAAGAGAATGCTGAGCAGAATTTGGTTAAGCCAAATCAGTAGGTAAGTATTGGGCAATTGTGAACACTCATTAATGGTGTGCTCTTAAATCCATATTACCCTGGACGTCAGTACAAGTGTTTGGAATTAATAATTGGCTGGAAGATAAATTATTTTTGTGATGATATTGCACATGAAAAGTCAGGACATTTTTTAATTTGTTAAAACCAGCATTTATTTACTTTGGTCTCTTCATCTTCTGCGTGTCAACCCCTATAGGGTTGGCTAAAAAATCTGTTTAGATTTTTTCTGTAAGATAAAATACACATTTTTAATTTTCACCAATAACTTTATTGATTTAGCTCTTTTGATTATGTTGTCTTACTACCATGTGGTAGAACATAGATTGTTCTCAATTAATGTCTCAGTGTTCACTATCAACTTCAACTGGTCTACTCAACCGTGGAGCATTGTCCAGAGAGAAAATCTCCAACATGAAACTTCATAAACTACTTTTGACACCTTTGATCGGTCACAGCACCTCCATACACTGCAAAAATCTTTTCTGTGTGTGTTTCAGTTGCATTTTTACTTTTCTTGAATTGATAAAACATAATATGCCAAAAATGTTGTGCATTTCCTTCCATTTTCAATTAAAGTGGCTACACAAAAATTCACCAATTCCGATGTTTTCTTAAAATACACACTGATGTGACACCTGTTACAATACAATCTAACAAAATTGCTTTGAATGAAGTTACTACTAAAGCCATCTTACAGAAAAACAAACAAACAAACTTTTTAGCCAACCCAATACCTCTCTTAGTTTTTACAAATAAATTGTAATAGTACCTAGTGAGTGGTGACATAGTGTACCGACATTCATTACATTTCATTCATTCATGCATTCATTCAAAATTGAATGCTCACTCTTTCAATTAAGCTCAACTTTGGTCCACTGTATTGGGGATACCATGAGAAATAGAGCCTGGTATCTGCCACCTGGTAGAAGGAGAGGCAGCCTAGCAAAGCAAGGCCATCCGTATTTAATGTCTGTGGGAGAGGGTAAATGGGTGTCCAAGGCAGTGAGGTTGGAGTGGAGTGGGAGGTGAAGGGGACAAAGAAAATGACATCTTTTTGCTCTTTTAAGTCAGGAAAGTAAGCTAGAGATACAGTTGGTCAAAGGCCGGAATTTCTGCAAGAGTCTAATATTTCAAAACTGCAGGTAATTGGATATGATTGGGTCGGAGAGGTTGGCATCATTCTGGAGAGATCTTGAACGCTGTGTAGGGAACTTTGGAGTTGGAGTATAAGAGAGAGAGGATATATTTTTACCTAAACGTGTTCAATTGTATTTGAGCTCTTTAGGTGTTGTGAATCCCAGATTCCAAGTGAGGATGCTGCCACCTCTTTCCTCCTTACAAATAATGATTCAAGGTTTTTTCTGGTTATCCAAAGGAATGGAAACATGGTGGCTAGAGCGCAAAATTATAAACTATCCTAACATTTTTATCACCCTTCCTACATGAAGATAAGAAAATGTATAGAGGAGAAACACTGGATTAAAAATGACCTTTTTTTTTTTCTGTTAAGCCAATAGTTTTCATATGTTACGGAAGAGGACGGCATGCTTGTACAGTTTCACTCTTCTGTGTCAATATCTTGCTCCCCGTGATGTAATTTCTTAGACCTGCTCTCTTTTGACTGAGGCGAATGTCCAATAAGAATAGCACAGCATGGCATCCGTAATTTCTACTCCACACACCTTCAAGTTTTGTTTACATTGAAATGGAAAAAAAAACAACTATTCTTGTTCACTGAATTAATGCTGCAGCTAAGAGTGCCAATCCATCAAATTTTAGACAGTATTGCTACTGGTATAAACCAAGACTTTTCTTATTCATTTTGCTCAGAACAATCTATGAAACAGAAAAAAAAAGACTCGTAATTTTTATAGGAAAAAGGCACAATCTGTCAGAGGCCCAGATTGCTGCTTAGTGCATCAGGGCAGCAGCAAAGCAATCTGCAGATCATATTTGCTTTTGACAGTGTGACTGTAATACACGCCAAAGTAAAAACGTTTTACAGGGAAAATGTAGATGTGCCATTTATGAGATCTGAGATGTCGTTTACTACATGCAAGAGTGGACAGAACAGAATAAATTATCACAGTTTTTATTCCTTAGGATTTTTGCTACACAGAAAATGTCTGGGAAAGAGAATTTTACAAATACTATTTTGTAAAGCAGCATGTTGACAATAAGGTTCAAATTTGCCCAGTAATCCCATTCTCTCGGGCCTTCTCAAAGCTATTATTCTTCTAGTTGCCCCCTTCAATATCCACAGCACAGGGCCATTTCTAAGGAAGAAAAATGCTGCAATATCTTCCAAAGTAAAAGGAAACCCAAACTAAACCACCACCCTTTCATTTCATTAAAAAAACTCCACACCAGCACTTGTCTATACTCTCTGTGTCCTAATTCTCTCCTCCACTGTCTCTTTGAAAACACTCCTATTAGGCTTTCTCCATTGATTCCACCCAAAATGCTACCCTTTCTTATCAAGGACCTCCTTGTTGCCACGTTCTCCGGATATTTGTTTGTCCCCATCACAGGCAAGTAGAAGTAGTATGTGACATGTTTGATCATATTGCCCTTCTCAGTTGACTTGCTTCATTTGATTTCTGGACCTGACTCTCCTTGGTTTCATATCTACCTTACTGGTCCCTCCTTCTCAGGCCTCTTTGCAGGCTACTCCTCAACTTCCCAAACTGTGGACACCATAGTTTCCCAAGACTTTAGGGCTCTTCTCCATTTACCCTCCCTTTCTAGAAATCACTTCTTGTGAGATGTGTATAATGCAAACCCCAATTTTTATTCCCGACCAGGACCTCTTTCCTGCATGTCAGACTTTTCTACAGCATGTCCTTGTGGCATCATGAACAGACCTGTTCACTGTCGTACTCTTGGTTTTCCCTGACAAGACTCCTCCATCTTTCCAACTCAGCGAATGACTCCATTCTACTGGGTGTTCATGTCAAACAGCATGGAGTCTTTCTTGACTCCTTTATTTCTCTCTTGCTCCCTTGTCTGGTCCATGAATGCATTCTGCTGGCTCTACCTCCTACAGCAGTGATGATCTGACCACCTCTCACCACTGCTGTGGAGCTCTTCTCTAAGCCATCGCCATCTCTTGCCTGTTGAATTGCAACAGGCTCCTACAGCATCACCCTACTTCTAACCTTACTTCCTACAATCAATTATCCCTTATCCTTCTCACACTTAAATTATTTTTACTGCCCCTGTTTGATTACAAATTTCAGTGGCCTTTAGGCTCACTGGGAATGACATCTGAAGCCCTTGACATGGAAAGAAGACCCTATGACATCTGCTCCCTGTCTTGCCCCACTCTTTTTTTTTAATTTTTAAATTACTTTATTGTTGTTCAATTACAGTTGTCTGCATCTTCTCCCCTCACCTCCCCCCCCACCCTGCCCAAACTGACCTCCCTCCCTTGCTTCTACCCTCCCCCTTGGTTTTGACCATGTGTCCTTTATAGTAGTTCCTGAAAACTCTTCACCCCACAGTCCCCGCCCCACTCCTCTCTGGCTATTGTTAGATCGTTCTTAATTTTAGTGTCTCTGGTTATATTTTCCTTGCTTTTTTCTTTTGTTGATTATGTTCCAGTTAAAGGTGAGATCATATGGTATTTATCCCTAACTGCCTGACTTATTTTGCTTAGCATAATGCTTTCCAGTTTCATTCATGCTGTCGCAAAGGTTATGAGCTCCTTCTTTCTTTCTGGTGCATAGAATTCCATTGTGTAAATGTACCATAGTTTCTTGATCCACTCTTTTGCCGATGGGCACTTAGATTGCTTCCAGCACTTGTCTATTGTAAATTGTGCTGCTATGAACATTGGGGTGCATATTTCTTTTGGATTGGTGTTTCAGGATTCTTAGGGTATAATCCCAACAGTGGAATTGCTGGGTGAAAAGGCAGTTCCATTTTTAGTTTTCTAAGGAAATTCCATACTGTTTTCCACAGTGGCTTTACCAGTCTGCATTCTCCCCAACAGTGCACTAGGGGTCCCTTTTCTCCACATTCTCTCCAACACTTATCTGTTGCTTTGTTTATGATGGCCATTCTGACCAGTGTGAGGTGGTGTCTCATTGTGGTTTGAATTTGCATCTCTCTGATGGCTAGTGATGCTGAGCATCTTTTTATATGTCTCTAGCCCCTCTGTATGTCCTCCTTGGAGAAGTGTCTGTTCAAGTCTTTTGCTCATTTTTTAATTGGATTTTTTGTCTTCATGGAGTGGAGATGTGTGAGTTCTTTATATATTTTGGGGATTAAACGCATGTCTGAGGTACCATTGGAAAATATGTTTTCCCTTATGGTTGGTTCTCTTTTTATTTTAATGCTATTTTCTTTAACTGTGCAGAAGCTTTTTATTTTGATGAGGTCCCATTTGCTTATTCTTTCCTTTATGTCCCTTGTTCTTGGGGACATATCAGTAAAATACTGCTGCGTGAAATATCTGAGATTTTCCTATCGATGTTTTCCTCTAGGGCTTTTATGGTGTCACGATTATATTTAAGTCTTTTATCAACCTTGAATTTATTTTTGTGTATGGTATAAGTTAGTGCTCAAGTTTCATTTTTTTTTTTGCATGTAGCTGTCTAGATCTCCCAACACCATTTGTTGAAGAGGCTATTTTTACTCCATTTTATGCTTCTGCCCCCTTTGTGGAAGACTAATTGCCTGTAGAGACTTGGGTTTATTTCTGGGCTCTCTGTTCTGTTCCATTGGTCTATGTGTCTGTTTTTATGCCAGTACCAGGCTGTAGCCTTGTAATACAGTTTTATATCAAGTATTGTGATCCCTCCTACTTTGTTCTTTCTGAAAATTGCAGCAGATATTCGGGGTCATTTATGGTTCCATGTAAGTTTTTGAAGTGTTTATTCTATATCTGTGAAATATGCCACTGATATTTTGATAGGGATTGCATTGAACCTATAAATTGCTTTGGGTAGTATGGATATTTTGATGATGTTGACTCTTCCGATCCATGAACATGGTATATGTTTCCATTTGTTTGTGTCTTCTATTTGTTTGTTTCCATTTGTTGTGAAAATTTCTTTCTTCAGTTTTGTGTAGTTTTCTAAGTACAGGTCTTTTATATCCTTGGTTAGGTTTATTCCTAGATATTTTATTTTTCTTGTTGCTATATCAAATGGGATTTTTTTTCCTGATTTCTGCTTCTGATGTTTCATTGTTGGTATACAAAAATGTCTTTGATTTCTCAGTATTGACTTTGCACCCCGCTGTTTTGCTAAATTCATTTATTAGGTCAAGTAGTTTTTTGGTGGAGTCTATAGGATTTTCTATGTACACTATCATGTCATCTGCAAACAATGACAGTTTTGTTTCCTCTTTTTCAATTTGGATGCCTTTTATTTCCTTTCCTTTTCTGATCGCTGTGGCTAAAACTTTCAATATTATGTTGAATAGAAGTGGTGATAGTGGACAACCTTGTCTAGTTCCTGATCTTAGTGGGAAAGATTTTAGTTTTTGCTCATTGAGTATGATGTTGGCTGTAGGTCTCTCATATATGACCTTTATTATGTTAAGGAATGCTCCCTCTATTCCCACTTTGCTGAGTGTTTTTATTATAAATGGGTGCTGTACCTTATCAAATGCTTTTTCTGCATCTATTGATATGATCATGTGATTTTTGTCTTTGCTTTCATTTATGTGATGTATTATGTTTATTGATTTGCAAATATTGTACCATCCTTGCATCCCTGGGATGAATCCTACTTGATCATGGTGTATAATCTTTTTAATGTATTGCTGGATGTGGTTTGCAAGTACTTTTTTGAAGATTTTAGCATCTATGTTCATCAGCGATATTGGCCTGGAGTTTTCTTTCTTTGTTGTGCCTTTATCTGGTTTTAGGATTAGGATGATGCTGGCTTCATAAAAAGAGTTTGGGAGTCTTCCATCATTTTGGATTTTTTGGAATAGTCTCTGATAGACAGGGGTTAGCTCTTCCTTAAATGCTTTGTAAAATTCCCCTGTGAAACCATCCAATCCAGGGCTTCTGTGTGTCAGAGTTTTTTGGTTACTGCTTCAATTTCATCCGCTGTTATTGGTCAGTTCAGGCTTTCTGCTTTTTCTTCATTGAGTTTGGGAGGATTATATTTTTCTAGAAATTTGTCCATTTCACCTAGGTTTTCAAATTTCTTGGCATACAGTTCTTCATAGTAATTTCTTACAATCCTTTGTATTTCTGTGGCATCAGTTGTAATTTCTCCTCTTTCATTTCTGATTGTGTTTATTTGGGTCCTCTCTCTTTTTTTCTTGATGAGCCTGCTTAAAGGTTTGTAGATTTTGTTTATCTTTTCAAAGAACCAGCTCCTGGATTCATTGATCCTTAGAATTATGATTTTAGTCTCTATGTCATTTAATTCTGCTCTGATCCTGGTTATTTCCTTCCTTCTACTTCCTCTGGGCTGTCTTTGTTGTTGCTCCTCGAGTTCTTGTAGACAGGGTTAGGTTGTTTTTTTTTGAAATGTTTCTATCTTTTTTAGGTAGGCCTAATCACTATGAATTTCCCTCTCAGGACTGCCTTTGCTGTGTCCCATAAGTTTTGGATTGTTGAGAGTTCATTTTCATTTGTTTCCAGAAACTTTTTGATTTCTTCCTTAATCTCATTCTTGGCCCATTCGTTGTTTAATAGCATGCTATTCAATCTCTCTGATTTGGAGTGTTTTGGGGTTTTTTTTGGGGGGGGGGTTGGTTTCCAGTTTCAGTCCTATGTGGTTAGAGAAAATGCTTGATATGATTTCACTTTTCTTGAATTTGTTGAGGCTTATTTTCTTTCCTGTCATGTGGTCTATCTTTGAAAATGTTCCATGTGCCTTTGAAAAGAATGTGTATTTAGCTTCTTTGGGATAAAAGGTTTTATATATATATCAATTAAGTACATTTCATCTAGGACATTGTTCAATGCCACAATATCTTTGTTGATATTTTGCTTGGAAGATCTGTCCATTTTTGAGAGTGGGGTGTTAAAACCCCCTACTACAATTGTGTTGCTGTCAATATATCTCTTGAAGTCATCCAAGATTTTGTTTATGTATTTGGGTGCTCCTATATTTACAATGTTTATGTCTTTTTGATGAAATCTTCCGTTGAGTTTATGAAGTGTCCTTCTGGGTCATTTTTATGGCTCTTTTTTTGAAGTCTATTTTGTCTGATATGAGTATGTTATCCCAGGTCTTTTTTCCTGTTCCTTTGCTTGGAAAACTTGTTTCCAGCCCTTCACTTTCAGTCTGTATAGGTCTTTTGCCCTGAGTTTGATCTCTTGTAGGCAGCATATGTGTGGGTCATGCTTTCTTATCCATTCAGCTACTCTGTGTCTTTTGATAGGAGCATTTAGGCCATTTACGTTTAATGTTATTATCAATAGGTACTTATTCATTGCCATTTTTTGGTACCTTTGTTCCTCTCTCTCTCTTTTCCTTCCTTTCCTTAAAGTAGTCCCTTTAGCATCTCTTGCAGAGCTGGTTTGGTAGAGGTGTATTCTTTTAGACTTCTTTTGTCTGGGAAGCTCCTTATTTGGCCTTCTATCTTGATTGAGAGCCTTGCTGGGTAGAGTAGCCTTGGTTGCAGGCCTCTGGTTCTCATTACTTGGAATATTTCTTGCCATTTTCTTCTGGCTTGGAGCGTTTCCATTGAAAAGTCAGCTGCTAACCTTACGGGGCTCCCTTGTATGTTACTTCTTGTTTCTCCCTTGGTGCCTTTAAGATTCTCTCTTTGTCTTGGAATTTTGCCATTTTAATGATGATGTGTCTTGAAGTGGGCCTCTTTGGGTTCCTCTTGATTGGGACTCTCTGTGTTTCCTGGATTTGTGTGACTGTTTCTCTCATCAGATTAGGGAAGTTTTCCATCATTACTTTTTCAAACAGGTTTTCTCTCCCTTGCTCTTCTTCTTCTCCTTCTGGTATCCCTATTATACGGATATTATTACGTTTCATCTTGTCCTGCATTTCCCTTAATCCTTCTTCATTCTTTCTTTTCTTGCTCTTTCTGGGTGTTTTGTTTTTTTTTTCTATCTTGTCCTCCAGCTCGCTGATCCTATCCTCTGCTTCATTGAGCCTACTTTTATTTCCTTCTACTGTGTTCTTCAGTTCAGAAATTGTATTCTTCATTTTCTCTTGGCCCTTGTTGATAATTTCTATTTCCCTTTTCATGTTGATATAGTTTACAGTGAGTTCATTATAGTTTCCCTGGAGTTTCTGGTAATTATCTGTGAGCTCATTGAGCTTCCTGATAACCAATGCTTTGAACTCAATATCTGATAGTTGATTTGCCTCTATTTCATTTGTCATTCTTTCTGGGGCTTCCTCCTTTCCTTTCATTTGGGGATTGTTTCTTTGTATTCCCATAGTTTGTGGTACTCTTCTTGTTAGCCTTTGTTTCTTAAATTGATCTGTTCTGACTCCCTGTGTTTATTTTATGAACTTCTATGGTAGAATACCTGTGAGATTCGGTGGTGCTGTCTCCTTAATCTTCTGACCTCACTGGTCTTGGTCTGTCATTTATGTTGGCTCTCTGTATGTCTTTGGATTTTGATTGTTGTTGGATCTTTCTTTGATGGGTCCTTTCCTCCACCTGGTTAACTGAGGGTCCCTCCATCCACCATGCCTTGTATTCTGTTGTGCAGGTGTGGACAGGTTGTGTTGAAGCTGATTCTCTTGTGTGAACAAGGTTTTGAGGCTTCTCTCTCACTCTTGTTCAGTTGTTTGTTGTGGGTAATTTCTCTACCAATTGGTTGTATTTCCAGGTTGGTCCTGGATTGTGGTTCACATGGGTTCCACTTCCTCCTTCACCTTCTTCTGTTGTTTTCTGTTGGTGGTTCCTTTGTTGATGAATTTCCTCTTCAAGCAGGTGTACTGGTTTTCACTGCTCCCACCTTGCAAGTTCTCTGCAGTAGCCAAGTGAAATTTGTCTCACTGTCTCTGTTTTTGGGGATGACCCCTGTTTGGGTCTAACTCAAGTGTTTTCACAGCTCCAGGTTTTAATGTCTCACCTGTGGGAAAAGAATAGAAAAAAAAAGGGAAGAAAGGAAGGGAGAAGGAATAAGAAAAGGAGAGGAAGGAAGGAAGGAAGGAAGAAGGAGTGAAGAAAAGAAGAGAGAAGGAAAGATAGTAAGAAAGAACTTAAAAAACTAAGAAGGAAAGAAGAAAGAATAAGAAAAGAAAGGAAGGAAGGATGAAAGATGGAATAAAAAAGAAAGAAGGAAAGAAAGGAAGGAATTAAAAAAAAGAAACAGCCTTCTTCTGGCTTTAAACCAGTCAAACCTGTTCTTCTGGTCTTCCTGGCTGGGTCAGGCTGGGGAGGTATTGGTTTTGCTTTTCTCCCTTCCTGAGATGCACTCTCCCCTGTTGTCTAGCCTCCAGCTCAGTTCCTAGGTGTCCTTCTGCACCCAGCCTAGGCCTTTAGTCCACCAGTTGTGCTGTCCTTGAGGTACACCAATTACGGGCAACTCACACACTGCCTTTTTGTTCTTTGATGACCTAGATGCTAGGGACTCTCAGCACCCCTTCCAGGTAGTTTAGCCCCCCACTGAGTCAAGTCTTTCCAAAGACTGCAGCTCCCCTCTGTGGGGCACTTCCGCCTTTCTGCTACAGAGCCAATCGGCTCTGCAGGGCTCCGGGTGCAAGGGCTGGGTGGGAGGCACTTCATCCCTGGCACCCTGGGTATAAGCTCTGCAGACCTGTGTGCACCACCCCTGGTGCTTCTGGAGTGAATACGGGCAGGCTGCCACCAGGCCATGGATCATTGGGTGCACACTGTTCCCGATACTCCTGGATTGGGTGTGGGTGAACTGCCACCGGTTGTGCACCATTCCTGGTGCTTCTGTAATGGGTGCAGGTGGGCTGCCCTGGACCTCTGATCACCGATGCACACCAACCCTGGGGCTGCAGTGGACAGGGGAGTAGGAGGCAGAAGGATGCTGTGGAGAATTCCCCAAACAGCCGGGGAGTGCCTCTTTTTTCTCTTTTTCTTTTTGAAAAATTCTTCCTATTTAAGCCTGCTGGTCCAAACAAGCACCTGGCCTTTCACACAACCCAGCCTGGCTCTCTCCCAAGAATCTTGCGGCAGACCCGGTGGGTGCCAGGCCTGGGGCTACAGCCCAACCTGGTCCCCGAACTGGTCCTGGGGACCTTATTGTCCCAAAGCACTCTCCTTACTGTCTGATCATTCAATGTCCCCTATAATTTTTTATCTCCAATCTTTGTATATGCTGGAATACCATTGGCTGTTCACTCTGTTTCTCAGAAGATTGGCTCAGTGTTTCACCAGTGGGCAGGGGGAAGTGGACTCCACTCCCACCTATCTCGCCGCCATCTTCTCTCTCCAGTCTTGCCCCACTCTTGCCAATTTTCTGATCTCGTCTTCTCCCAGGTCCCTCTCACATGCTCTTCCTGAGCCACTCTGGCTTTCATACCTTTTCTCAAAAACTGCTTCACCTTCTCCTGCCTCATAGCCTTTTGGTATTTTGATCTAGATTCTGCAGAGATCATTCATTCTCATTTTGCTCCAGTATCACATAATTAGAGGGAGCTTTCTCAGACCCTTTTGCATGAAGGTCATAAGAAATTTCTAAAGCCATGTACCTGCTTTTTATTTCTCTGTGACTTTAAATGGAATAGTAGGAATATAGTTAGGCATTTGTCTTGAGACTCTTTCTTTCTATAACCTAGTTGTCATTCATGGCCCTCCATAATTTTATTATTCCAAGATTATTTTCTGTCTCTCAATTTTGTGCATCATTGACAATGCTCCCAGGAGAACGGTATTACCCTCACTTTGGGAGCGGATTAGAAATGCATATTCCCAGGCCATGCCCCAGACCTGATAAATTAGAAACTGTGGGAGTGGTCCCAGAAATCTGAGCTTTCACAATCCCCCCAGGTGATTCTGAAGCATGCTGGGGTTTTAGTTAGATTCTAGTGGTTCTCACCTGGGCATGTTTGTCACACCTACTCTTCAGTTCCACTGAGATTCTCTGTTCAGAAGATGCCACACACATCACCCTGTCTCGAACATTCCACTTGTCCCTATGGAGAACACGATGAATCTGGTCTAACAGAAATGTTGCCGTGTCTTGAATACAAAAGCTGGCTTCCAGCCCCTGTGTGTTTCCTCACTCTGTTTCTTATCCTTATCTTCATCTCCAAATGTCTATGTCTTATTCATCTTCCGAGGCCTGAATTAAATGGTTCATCCTTTAGGTGTCTTCCCTGATTTCCTAAGCTGAAAACATAATATTTATCCTCTGTACTCTCATAGGCATTTTATTCATGTACCTAGAATTCTCTTATTAATAGGTGTCTTCTAATATAATCTTTAATATAAATGTCTTACGTTCTCTACTTTAGACAACTTAGGACAGGATTATGTCTTCAATTACTTTCTGTCCTAAGCAGAGTTGCTGGTTTGTGGTAGGCTCACAGTAGAAACTTCCTTTTCCTTCCTTCTTCTTTGTACTGTAGTGGCCCCTGAACATAATAAACACAGAGCACTACTGATATATTTAGCATACCTGCAAATATGGAAAAAAGGAAATACCCGTATATTATAATCCATGACAAAACTCTCACAGGAAGCATCTACAAGCAAGAAGTGTGTCTAATAAATGAGCTGCTTCATGCAGAACTGGTGCATGATATAGAAGCTATAATTCCAGCTCACTCCAGCTGAGTGGTTCTAGATGCCATTTTTTAACACACTGGGGCAACATAAATTTGACAATTGCCTTGATTTCCTTCTCATTTGAAACCAATTCTATAAGAAAACAAGATTACCTTCTCATTCTAATAAAATGAAGATCAAAAACACAATTTTATGTCTAACTTGAATTTTAGAAAGATGAGGCTTGAAGTTAAACCTGATAATTTAGGGCCTTTGTGTTTATGTTCTGAATTTCCTTTTCAAGTTGGAAAAATGATAGGGAGTAATATGCTTTATGCATTTGGAAAGTCTGGATAAGTTAAGCTGATTGCATTCTTCAAAAACACAGAAAGGGTGTATGAACTGGATGACAACTAGGTGCAATTCGTGGAGGATGTTTTTCCTTTTTTCTACCTTCTTGGGTTGTCTTAGTCAGGAAAGAAGTTGCATTATTCTGCTTGAGCTGACATAACAAATTTCTACAGACTGAGTGGCTTAAACAATAGAAATTAATTTTCTTGCTGTTTTGGGAATCAGAAGTTCCACATGAAGATGCCAACAAAACCAGTTTCTGGCGAGGCCGCTCTGGTTTGTAGATAGCTGCCTTCTCTCATGTACTCCATAACAGAGTTCTCTGATGTTGCTTCTTGTAAGGGCATGGGTGCTATTGGGTTAGGGCCTCCCCCAGATGACCTCATCTAACCTTTATCATTTCCTATAAAGGTTCCATCTCCAAACACCATCACATTGGGGGTTAAGGCTCTAACATATGAATTTTGGGAGGATACAATCCAGTCCATAACTGGTATATTTTGGTTGATTTCTCATTTCAAGGAGCCTGTGTTAGTTTGGGTCTACAGCAAAGCAGATACCAAAATAAGAATAGATGTGCAAGAGATTTGGGGGGTAATGCCTGCAAGGAGTAAGGGGAAAGATCCAGAGGAGCCTGGGAGAGCCTTCAGAATGCAAGGCTGGTGTGACCTCAGCTGGCTTAGTTTGCTAATGCTGCCTTAGCAAAGTACCACAGGCTGGGTGGCTTACCAGAAATTTATTTTCTCACAGTTCTGAAGGCTAGAAATTCAAGATCAAGGTGTCAGCAAGTTTCGTTTCTTCTAAGGCCTCTCTTCTTGTCTTGCAGATGGTCACCTTTCTGTATTCTCACTTGGTCATCCTTCAGTCCATGTGAGTTTGTATCCTAATCTCTTCTTAGAAGGATACTTAGAGCCCACCCTAATGACCCCAACTAACCTTAATCATATGTTTAAAGACCCTATCTTGAAAAATTGCAACTGGAAGGTACTCTTTGTTTCATTAAGTTAGAAGATTAAACAAAAACTCCTGTGGGAGGATAAAGAAAATTAAAAAACTTTTAAAGACTAGAGTTAGGTTAGACTGAGTATTACGTGTGTATGCCAATAATCACGTTAACAGGTGAAATTTATTGACCCAATTATTTCATTTGTATAATAGAAGACAATCACCTTTTGTTCTACATAAATTTTTCTACATATGTTCTATAAGCTTTGTTGTATATAATTCAAGTAAATTAAATCACTTGAACTGATTGCTCTGATAGTCATTGTAACCAGTGAATTCAGATAATCATATTAGCACAAAATACTGAATTGATCTCTCACACTCACATACACTCCTGTAATCATTCTGTAAATTCCATGTGTCTTTTTAGCTTTTATGTGAGAGAGGCTTTATCTTAAAGCCATCTCCCATTTTTGTCTCTTGTACTTTCTGGTTGGACTTGCTGATGGAACATCCATTTCTTCATCTTCTCTCTGCTATCATCTGGCAGTGCTATCACTTGGCTCAACTGCTCTACTAGCTTTTGCATTTCCTCTGTCGCTACATCTCATTGCTTCCCTGTTGGCATCTCAATCCCTTAATATGTAGGGATGACATTTCTCTGTTTCCCTTTAACTCTTTCATCCCTTAATCTTCTTGCTAGCTGCTTATCTCCACTGTTAGTTGTATTCTAGACTATAGTTTCTGATGTATTAATTGTTTCAAAGTTGCTAAATCTTTTTGATCTAATACAAATAAAAATATTATCTTTTTTTTAGTCTGGGGCTTAAATTGTTTTTACTACACATATAGAATACCTAGAGAAATTTTATTAAAACCCTTTTTCATAATGTTGTGTATGCAATAACCATCTAAAAATTTTTGATGACTTGAAAACACAAGGTTATACTTTAGTACAAAAACGAAAATTCTCATAACCTTAGGAGCTAAGGATTAAATACAGCAGAAAAAAATTGAAGCAATGATATATGATAGAGAACTTATAATCCAAGAAAAATTAGATAGGGTTATTTAACAAATGAGGTTGAATAATGGGTTAATTTGGAGAAAATAAATCAATTTGTAATAATGTTTTTTGGGTGATTAAGGTAGGGAAGGGGAAGCAAGTTATATCAGATTTTCTTGCAGGGCTTATTCAAAGTACGCATCCCATCCATGTGTGGGTTTCTGTGAGCTCCTCTGCCTGGTGTGGTCCCAGTGTGCTGCATGTAGCAAACTGGTGAGAGTGCCGTGGGATGGGAAGAGCATTAGAAATCACAGGGAGTTTTATTTCATGCCATTGACTTAATCAAGTGGCAGCTGGATTAATAAGTTTAATTTAGAAAATGCATCTAAATATAGTTAAGCGTTTAACTGATTCCATAAGGTCAGAGTTCTCCTAAAATGGAATAAATGCTATTTAATGACTTTGTTTAAATTCCTGTTTTAAAGTTGGCAGTGAATCTTATATTTACAGATTTATGTAACACTTCGCCTCCAGTACTATTTTGGGTAACATATCAGTGTGACCAAATGTCAACTCATTCCTCTTCTGTGTTAATAACAAATTAGTATTTCTAATATGTGAGGCTCCTGAAAAGATGTAAAAATTTCCTTGAAATTCTTTTTTTAAAAAAAGAAAACAGTATTTATTTAACAGATAAACCATAGCCCCAAAGAACACATTATGAAATAAGAAGGTGGGGTGAGGGGTGTTTCAATGAAGGCATATGAGGGGAGACACACACAAAAAGAGAATTATCTTCTGGAGGGTGGGCCCCTTGTAGTACAGGCGTCCCCCACTAGGTGAGTGTTCTAGGAACCCATCTGTATCAGTGCACCCATTGGCGTTGTTGTCAGAAGTTATATTCAGCTTCAGTGAATTTGTTTTGAAGACTCTTTCAGTGCATTTTCCCATTTCATGATGGGTGATTTAGGAGTGTACCTGCCCACACCATACTGAGTGTTCAGCAGTTTTGGA
>PVJI01011950.1:0-53773 GCA_004026765.1 Micronycteris hirsuta | reverse complement strand
GGAACCGCCTGTTTACATCCTGCACTGGATAAAAGCTAACTCCGATGGAATCAGTCATCACAATCAATCATTCCAGAGTTTGAGAAACCTGAGCTTAATAACTGTACACGCCACCATTCACGGAATACACAAAATATGCTTCTGCAGTCATCAGCTCGGTCTTAGGTGCCCGTTGCGCCCGATCTTGGGGGAAAAAAGCTGATACATTCTAAGACACGGCAGTGTTGTTGCTTAACTGAGGAAAGAACCGTAAGTGGCGGAGGGTTAGGAGGAGGCGAGGCCCAGTGTGAAGACGTTTGCTCACTCAGTGAGTGTCCCACAAGGTGCCCAGGGAAAGAGGACCGAGCGCCTCAGCAAACACGCCTGGGCATGGGCAGCCACGTTCCAGGTCACGGGGTCGGCAAAGGTGGAAAAGAAGCTCTCGCATTGCAGACTGTCCTGCATTAGGATGGGACGGGGGGAGGGGGGAGGCGTGTGACACTTGCACGCATGTCACAGAATGACTCAGTTTCACACATGTTGTTGGAAAGACCCTGTACCCAGCTTCCTCCCAATGGTGACATCCCACCAAACCGTGACGCAGCAGCGCGACCAGGGCGTTGACACGGATGCAGTCGAGACCCGAAACCCTTCCACCACTGTCGGGGACACGGGGTCCCCCAAGTCGCCTTCTGCAAGCATACCGCCCAGCCCCCTTGGCCCCTGGCAGCCACTAGTCTGTAGTCCAGGTCTTTACATAGGCCTTCTCGATGGAGTCCTGTAGTATCTGTTTGCTCGTGTAAGTGGCTCATTCTCGACTGCTCAGGAAAACCACTCTTGCTAGAATTAGTGTCGATGATGATAACAGTAGTACACGTACATTGCTTTCTAGCTGACTGGCCCTGGGACTCTTAGCTGATTTCCAGTTTCTGCCCCTCCTTCCCTCTATTCCTGGTCCCTCTGCCTCCTGGTCCTTGTCGGCCCGAGCTTTCCCCGCAAGAACCAGGCACGCTGTCTGAGGCCTTCCCAGCTGCAGGGGCGGACTGGGCCTGCCTGCGGGTGGGGAGGGTCAGAAGTCCTGGCCGTTAACACCCCACAAAGCAGCCCTAGTCCATGAGTCTGGGGTTTGGTAGACCAGCAGCCCGGCCTCTTCACACCACCCCCCGCCCCCCGTGGGACGACACTGAAGGGTGTGCTGCACAACTTCCCGCAGGTTCCCAGTCGGACTGGATCCCAGGGGGCACCGCTCGCTGAGGCACCTTCTCCGAACTTGCTCACCTCCTTGTCGGCTCCCACACAACACCCCCTGTTGGGGGGTCCTGGGATTACCTCCCACACAAATGCTTGGGATCACCTTGTTGACCCAGCGCCTTCTCATGTTCCAACATGAGACAGCGAGTGGGGCACATTCACCTTAGACATGGAGCCAGGCCTAGGGCTGTTCAGCAACTTGCTCAAGGTCAGACAGTTAAGAGAGGCGGAGCGTGCATGTGGAGAGAAGAAAAGCTCAGATCGATGAGGGTTTTAGAACTAGCAGGTGTCGTGAACCACAGCAGACACCATTTCTAACACAGAGGGATGCACCGGGGAAAGGGAAGTACACACCCACTTTGCCACAGCAGCGGTGGGATGCCGTGTGATTAGAAACAAAACCCATCCCGGGCCTGGTTTGGTTTATAAACGCAGAGGAGAAAATGCTGCATCAAAACTACCATGTGCACAGCACAGGTGCAGGAAGGGGGCCGTCTCAGGCTGCAGACAGACAGACAGACAGAGAGCCTGGGGGTGTGCGTGTTGCACGGTGACTGACCCCGGACAAGTACACAAAAGCCCAACCTCTTCAACTGACCAAGGCAGAAAAGGAAAGATGCAGCAAGAAAACACAGGTACTGTGGCAAGCTTAAAAGTAAGGGAAGATGAGAAAACCTTACAAAAAGCAAATTAAGTGCAGAGGAAAAATATTCTCTGGTTTCTTGCATTTTAAATGTTTTTTGTCTGTAGCTTCAGCAGTTGAAGGGCAGCTTCCCGGGATTTAAACTTCCGGCGCCGTGTCGCGGTTGTCTGCTGTTGGGCTGTAACAAGTCAGCGGACCCCGGCTGCGCGACACGCCAGGACTCGGTGAGGGCCTGAGGCAGCTGGGGGCGGGGGGAAAGCAAGGAGGTTCAGCAGCGAGTTTCCCTCATTACACATCTTTATATGGTTTGAGTGTGGGCCAGGGACTTATTTAATGTGCAAAATTAAATAAGCGATTTCGTTTTCCTTAAACACGAGGGATCGCTCACAGTCCCTTGTCCCCTCAGCCTCCTTGATTGGACAACAGGTTTGAGTAGTTGACGTTCACAGCTTATAGACTCTGTCTTCAGTGCTTCACGTGCGTGAGTCCCTTACCCTTGTCCTCCCCCTGGTGAGGTCGGTCCCGTCATTGCTTTCACTTCGGACGTGAGAGTTAGGCCCGGAGGAGGGAGGCAGGGGCTGCCCCAGGGACAGGCACTCGGAGAAGGGACACAGTGAACCCAGGCCTTCAACACACAGCTGGCACCCAGCCATCACTCGAAACTTCCCGGGCACAGCAGGGCTGCAGGCACAGCCCTTGTTCCGCCGCACAGCCCTTGTTCCGCCGCACAGTTTAAAGGGAGGACATCCCGCAGTCTAAGCAGCCGTCCCCGTGTGTCACTCAGCCGGGGACTGGTCCTGCCTGGATTGTCCTGGAAGTCACTGGCTTTGCTTTGGGAAAGGTTTCCTAGTTTCCAGCTTCCCAGGTGGGATTTTCATGGCAACTCGGAATGAATACAATCGACCTTTCTCATCTCTTCCGATAGTTATTTATTTACTGGGGAGAACATCGTCCCTGCATGGTGTTCGTCTTTGCCCCGTCACCTCCGATCAGCGTCGGAGCAGGGGGAGCTGTGCCGTGAGAAATCGGTGCCCATTGTGACCGAGTGCTGCAGGAAGCCTGAACTTGAGCTTTGGGATTGGTCAGACCAACAGTCGGTCTCGTTCGGCACCTTCCTCTGATGGACGGTGGGACTTTGGCACTGTTGCACCACCGTCTGGGGCTCCGTGTGCCCGTCTACACAGGGACGCGTGCAACTCCCTGTCCCGGGCCCCCGGTGATGACGGACGGAGAGGTACATGTGGATGGCTAATAACTGTCTATCAGGGATTTTAAAAAAACCTGCTCCAGGCACAGAAGAAAGAAGACAATTAGAGAACTAAGACTCTCTCTCCACAGCCCAGTCCTCTGACTGTTCTTCTGTTACCTTCGAATGGGGTTTAAGTTGCCTGCAGCATCACCGCCTGTACCCAGGCTGACACAGGCAGCTGGGCTGGACGCTTGCATGTGAGACAAGCTCTGACATCGTACAAAACGCTAGTTTCTTGGCGGGAAGGAAGCACCATGTGTCAGTGAGGAGTCCCAGAGCAAGCGGGCACTCGGGCATCTGCTGTCCAGAGAGCGCAGCCTGGGGTGCGGGGCCTGTGGGGCGATAACTGGGCAACCACGCCGAGAGTTTAAGGGCTAACGCAATGCTAGCCCTTCTGAAGAGCAGACGCTGGGCTGAACCTACAGTGTCCTCGGGCCGGAATTCCTTCTGGAGGCTCTAGAGTCATGTCTTTCCTTGTCTTTCCTGACATCTAGAAGCCGCCTGGATTCCGTGGCTCAGGACTCCTTCCCCCAAGTTCAAAGAGCATCGCTTGACCTCTGCTTCCATCCTAGCTTCCCTTTCTGCCTTCGGTCAGTTTGCCTTCCTTCTAGAAGGATGCTTGATTGCCGTGGGCCCACCAGGATAAGCCAGAATAGTCTCCCCATCTCAACGTCCTTAATGTAACACACGTACCGAGTTCCTATGACATGTGGGGGAACGAACGTAGTTGCAGTTCTGGCAGTTCCTGGCAGTTCCTGGCAGTTCCTGGCAGTTCCTGGCAGAGCTTGGGCAGCGTCGGTGGACCGTTGTTCAGCTTACCACTGCCCTCTGAAAGGGCCTGTTCAGGTGTTCTTGCCCACACTCAGACGCTTCTAGATCAGCGGTTCTCCATCGGGGTGGTCGTGCTCCCAGAAGGGACCACGGCAAGATCTGGACATGTTTTTATTATTGTCACAACTAGGGGTGCCACTGGCATTTTGCAGGTAAAATCCAGGGACGCAGCCAAACAGCCTGCGATTCACGGGACAGCCCCACACAGCAGTTACCCGGCCCCAACGCTAAATGGTTCCAAGGGCGGGGACACTGACTCCCATGACTTGAAAACAGCAGGAAAAGACATGGATGTAAAGCTACAGTTGTCATGGTGCTAGTATGCAGAACCCGCAGAGGGGTTACCTTGAGGAGCAATATTTGAGATGAGACCTGAAGGACGTGGAAGGTCCCCAGTGAGGTCAGCTGTGGGGGGCTGTCACCAGGAGTGAGGGTTGGTGCGTGCATTTGTCACGAAATCGCACGGCGTGTCCTGTGAATGTCCAAGAACATGAGTGCTGCCGGGCTTTGAAGTAAGCAGTGGCTGAGGAGCGTTTGGGGAGGGAGTTTTGGGTGGGACGGTCTCTGGGCCGTGGAGACAAGACCGTGCGCTGTGGCACAGAGCCGGGGACCTGTGGCTGCGGGAACGCTCTCAGGTTAATCAACACAGCGATTTTCAAGCAGAGCCGAGAGCAATTCTGTCTCCTTTCTTAAAGATAAACCATAGCAAACGGTCTGAGTGTACCAACAAATTGCATTTATAGACCAGTAAGTTGGATCTTGAAATTTTCCAAGAGAGCTTAGTGATTATCTTTGCTAACTCCCTAAATTTTATATTTTATAGTCATCTGACATATTTCAGAAAATAAAACTATTTCATATCTAACTAGGAAAAATTCAGTCTTTCTCTCATGTGTAGGAAAAAAAAAACCCAGTTCTCCCCAACTGTTTCTCTCCTGTGCGTCTCCTTCGTGACTCACACAGAACACCTTACGTCTGGTGTCTCCGTACTGTCCCCAGATGTGTGGGGTTTCCCCACAACACACAGTTCTCTGTGGCCCCAGCTGGCTGTCCTGATTTAACTCACCTCTGACAGCATCTACCTGCAACGGCGCCAGGTCCCACGGGTCAGGGCTCAGTCCCACAGGACAGGTCTGGTGTTTCTTTCTCTCCCTAGGAGGACGCAGTCCTCTTGGATTGGGACCCCACCCTTCTGACCTCCTTCAACCTTAACGACCTTCCTAAAGACCCATCTCCCTAGAGTCACCTTGGGGGTTGGACGCTAACCCATCAAATTTGGGAAGGATACACTGTCCGGTTCATAACAGATGCCGCGATTTGGAAACCAGAACTGAACCCAGGGCCCAAACAACGAGAGCCCAGCTACTGCAGAGTTTCATGAACAATCAGAGACGAGGGGAGCGAAAAATGAGTCGCCAAGGGTTGGACGTGCTGTGGGTCGGCTCTGATGCACGGGGGTGGGCGGGGCTGTGTCCACAGCCTGCGCGCAGGGCGCAGAGCCCGGGGTGGACTGCAGTCCAGCAGCATCCCAGACGAAAGCAGACCCCAGACAAATTAGGATGCTCACATATCCCGCTGGGCAATAGATGATGCTCGAGGCACAATATGCCTAAGACAGTCTCTGGGACAGAAAACAAATGAGGGCCAACGACATGTTAATTACCCTTCCTGGCACTTCACCGAGGAGTGTCTCCTGCTGTGATTACGTTGGTAGTGGGTGATAAGATTTCTGTCCTCTGAGGACAGCAATCTAAATATGGCCCAGATATCGAGAACAAAGGCTGCGTCTTGGAGGTGGCATTACTGCCCTTGAATTTAATCAATCTTCTACTTTCAGATAAAATTTTAAAAAATTAGATTGAGTAACAAACAGCCTCTTCAAAACTCTTTAATAACTCCATGTCTACGGAGTCGCGGTGGAGTGGCAGGCGGGAGCAGAACGCCGAGGCGGACAGGCGATGGCTGCAGCGACCCCCTCGGGCGGCGGTGCTCTGGGATTTGCTTCAACTCTCTGACCCTCAGTCTCTCCGTCTACGGATTGAGAATGGCAGTGTCCAACTTACAAGTCTGCTGGAGATTCTACGAGCTAGCGTTCACCAAGGTCTTAGCAAAGCTCTAGTCATGTAGTAAACCAAGAGCCCCAAGATGGCCTTCCAAGAGAAACATCTTTTCTTTGAACTTGGCTGAGGGGAAGAGGAGTAGGAATCCTGAGCCTCGGGACAGAACTCTGCTGGGCGGCGAGCAGGCTGGGAGTCAGTCCTTAGTCCTTTCTTGCTGGTGGGGTGATGTGGCATTTTTCTGAATCTCTCTAAACTTCAATCTGCTTAATGTTAATATTTGCTATATGTAGACGCAAATATATTGTTCTCTGTCTAGTGTGAGAATTAGATGGGAATGTACATCCCACTAAACAATAGCAACTTCAAGAAATGGTAGTTTTCTTACCCGCTTTTCGGTGTGGCTCAGTCACAGCCTATGAGAGACCGCAGCCCTGGGGTGACAGGCACCCTTGCGGTCTCCTCACCGGCTGTCCGTGTGCTCTGCCCTCGACCGGAAACTCGGATGAGCCTGCACCTACAGGTAGGTGCGACTAGGGAGTCTAGGCAAATCCAGGTATGAATTGAGGCCACGAGCTGCGTTTTCCACGTGAAGATTGGCTTTGCGTTCCCTGGGAGGATGCCCACGTGTGTTCGCTTTCACACACCCGTGTTCACTTTCACACACCGGGGGCGGGCAGCTGGCATCCAAGCTCTGGGCTCAAGAGCCGGCCTACGACCAACATTGCCCAGACGGCGAGGGAGGTGGCCAGGGTGCCCGCAGCTCCCACGCCCTGTCTGACTGCACAAGGCACGCAGTCCCAGTCCACCCCATCCAGCTGTGATTAAAACCCTGCACAGCGAGTCGGAGGGATCATTGCATTTGACTAACCCCTGAGATGCAAGAAAAAGGTTTATGGAGGTGGAGAGTTAAGCTCTGAAGAAATGCTCTTACTGTATTTCCTTATGGAAAACCAGTAATTGTTCTTTTTATATTTTTATTATTCTACCTAAAAATGTAGATAGATGGATAGATAGATAGATAGATAGACAGACAGATAGATAGAAAGATCTCTATGAACTTAAATTTACTGAGTGACTTTACTAGCTATAAAAGTCCCTCAGAGGCTCATTGGAAAATCTGGAACAACTCATAAGAAGGAGACGTCAGGTCAGTGCAGAGCGAGGGTTCACCTAGGTCAGCTCTGAGTCTCCGCCTAAGTTCCAAATGTTCCCTCGGGGGGCCTTTCGGGGTCTGCTGGGAACACCCCGGAACATGCCAGAGCACGAGGGAACCTGCGGTGGCTTTCAAGTAAAATACAGAATTAGACAGAAACAGAGGAAGGGAAGAGGGCGGGGGTGGGAGGGAGGGGAGAGAGATCCAAATCCCACTTTGCAACAGATTTTCAAGTTTCAATGCCTGTCTCCAGATAAAATCTCCTCCTAGTTCCTGAATTGATGTTAGTGAACAGAGAACAGAGACATGGCTATGAGACCTAGGATTCTTGAAAACAAACAAACGAACAAACAAACCACGGAGCCCAAGCCTTCAAGGAAGGAACCGCTGGGTCAGGAACACAGTGCAGGCAGAACTCCAGTTCCAGAGGCTGAACTGGAGGGAAGAGAAAGAAAGAAACACATCAAATTCCCAAGCGTTGCCTCTGGCTGTTTGCATCTGGGTGGGGCAGAAGGCAAAGCAACTGAGCCCAGGAGCCGGGCATCTTGGTTCTCTGACCAGTCCACCAGGCCCGGGGTCTTGATGTCCATTTTAAACCTCACTCGTCCGTACCCCTTTTAACACGATGAGGGCAGGAACCCCAGAGAGATGGTCTGGACAACGCAGACTGCTTGCGGAATCTGAGTCGCTGGGAAAACTGCACAA
The DNA here is from genome assembly GCA_004026765.1 of Micronycteris hirsuta. Lineage (NCBI taxonomy): Eukaryota > Metazoa > Chordata > Mammalia > Chiroptera > Phyllostomidae > Micronycteris > Micronycteris hirsuta. The sequence goes on along the minus strand of PVJI01011950.1, from coordinate 45,902 downwards.
TGGAGCAAAGGGAGGGCTGGTTTCCGGTTGTGTTAGATTCCTCATTAACTGCCAACAAGTGCTGTGCTGTCCTGGCTCCCCACCCCTCTCCACTGCTGCCCGTGCTGCGACTTCCAGCTGGAGTACCTTTCCCTCCTCTTCTCTGGAACTGACCTCCTCTCACTTTCCCTAGTGTTTTCTCTGAGCCGTCCCCTCCACTACTGCGGACAGAATGATGTCCTTCCGCTCCTGGCCCCCGGCGCCTTGGGCCTTAGTTTGCTGGCCCTGTGCTAAGCCGGCGGGTCACTGTGGTGACCCATACGGGTTAGGCTGGGAGGGAGGGTGTGTGCGGAAGTGGCAGGTGATTTGATTTACTTCCCCTTTAGCCAGAGAGAGTCGGAGAAGACTTCGGCGTGAACGGAGTTCACGGGCTCCTGATTAGTGAGCTCTGGGAACCCGCGGGGATGGATGGGTATCACTCACAGACAACAAGTGGGGAGGGGTGTGTGAATCAGATGTTCGGCCCCCCGTTTCCTCCCTCGAACTTGTCAATGAGAATGGAATTGGCAGTAATTAGAACCTTTTCACTGAGAAGAAAGGAAAGGGGAGAGGGAGGGAGGGGAGGAGAGAGTCGATCAGGAACTAGGAGCCTGGCTCTGACAAAAACCCGGGGCTTTCAGCTTTCATTGGTGGAATAATCGCTGGAGTGTCCAGTTAAATGAGCACTGAGCTACTTTTCAATTCTCACCTGAAAGAAAACTGTTTCTTCTACACAAGCATTTTTGTAGGCTTTAAAAAAAAACTAACTAAAAAAAAAGCAAACACACCCCAGCTTGCTCTCAGTTTAGGGGTGAGGAGACCCAGGTCCTTGACACTGATTTAACCGTGTGAACTTGGGAGTCCCCTCTCTTCCCCAGCTCTAGTGGTCGTCTGCTGAGGTCCTGCCGTCCATTGCGTCACACTGGAGTCTTTATAGGGACCCCCGGCCCTTTGGGTGTCTGAGCGCAGTGTTCAAGGTCAGAGTAAAGAAGGAAAGGATTCAGTCATGGGGCCCGTGCCACCCGGCGGCTGCCGGTGAGGGGCTCAGGGTATGCACTGGCCCGGGGAGGGGATGCGCGCTGCAGCTTCACCAAAGGTTAAAGTGTATGTCACATTCAATGGGGACAGTCACAGTCAGACCTAAAAGAGATGTATGCCTGGGATTCGAGAAGTGCAGTGTGAGGTGACCTGAGAGGAGCGTAATAGGGGGTGAGAAGTTGAGAAGTCAGGGCCCATTCACATAGGAGACAGTCTCACCTGCACGCCCTGCCTCCTGTGACAGGTGCCCAGCGACTGAGACAGAAAGATGGTACATCTGCACAGGAATGTGCATGGTACACTGGGCACCCCGAACTGGGACTAAGAAGCCCATGGTCGAGGCATTGTCTTGGCACTCGCAAACAACTGGGACGTCCGCACAAATGTCTCTGCAGATGGAGCCTGGACATTAATTTGGGGTGAACGATTATTGTGCACTTAAACATTATTTTGACAATGTATAATGTGCTCTTCGTTCTAACAGCATACCAGGCTGTGGGTGTGGGTGACGGCCTGTAGGTCTACGGGTGTATGTGTGCGTGAGTGCGTGTGCATGTGTGAGTGTGCCTATGTGTGAGCGTGCGTGGTGGAGTGCAAATGCCTTAAGTCCTTTTAGTGTGTGAGCTCATGAAGTCTGATGCATTAGTTTCTGTCTGGACTGGAAGCTAAAGGAGGCCATTTAAATAAATAGAAAGGAACAGAGCATACGTTTGTCTGTTAGGCTTTCATTAATCATTGCTCGCGGCTTTCTAAGAGATGTCAGACAGGTATTGAATAAAAGATGTATTGTAACACGGGTCAGTTCATCGGGCTTTTCCCTGAGCGAACCGCAGCCCGACAAGCCTGGAGTTCAATCATTATACAGGTGCGCGCGCGTGCGCGCGCGCACACACACACACACACGGGGCCGTGTTAACACTGGCGCGTATCTAAATATAGATGTACATGGACACATATTTATGTCTACTTATCAAACATTTATTGAGTGATTACGGTGTGTGAGGCATTCAGCGAATTTATGTGTGCGTGCACGTGCACAGAAACCGACAGAGGAATGACACGCGGTAAATTTAAGGGGACGCCGTTCCATGCACCCACGCTGATGGTTTAAGGGACACGCACTCCAGCCAGCACATGCCAGCACTCTGACAATAGAAGGCCAAGCACGAGAGAGAGCTGCAGACCAAGTGCGGATGATGTTAGCGTCATCTGTGTTCTGTATAATTAGATCCTCTGGGATTCCGGGTGGCTTGTCCCTCATGTGCCTGTCACAGGACCAGGGCTGGGCACACACAGGCAGAGGCCCTGGGAGGCTGACCGACCGAGGAGTTGCAGGCCTCAGGCTGGGGGAAGGGAAAAGAGACTACGGGCCTGCATGGAGTCACTTGTGCTGAGCGCTGCCCAGCAGACCGAGAGGTAGGATCTAACCTCTCCCGGGAAGGAGGCCTTTAACCAGCTGCTCTGAGTTAGGGCATCGGTACGTGTGAGATAATCTGCAGGGGAGACCCCTGCCCTTCCCCCAAAGGCAGGTGACCTTGCCCGATGGTTCTTTATTAGGAAATTCCATTTCCTGCCCCCTTTGGCCTTCAAAAAGTCTTCCATTGTGTATCGCTCCTGGGAGTTCCTTTCTCTTTCTAGATGGGATGCTGCCCAATTCATTAATTCTTCATTAAGGCCAATTAGATCTCCAAACTTACCCAGTTGAAATTTTTTTTTAACAGTACGATGTCATTTATGCCTTATGCTTTGGAAGGTAGAACAGAATGCAGTCACGTGCCACGGAGCAGCTCTTCAGTCAGTGCCGGCCCTCATGGGGGACGGCAGTCCCCGAGGCCGCAATGGAACTGTTTCCTGTAAGAAACAGAAGGATGTGAGGCTCACGAGGAATTTGTCTTTCTCTCACAGGAGCAGCATCTGTAGAGCTCGGCGACAGACCCCTCACGCGCAGCACCTCGACCTGTAGGCAGGCACAGATGGCACCCCGGTCACTCGGCCCTGGCCTGGTTCGGCACCGAGGGGCTGCCCCGCTCCCCATGCTACGCGTTCAGAGGGCGCTGCGGCCCTCCTGGGCCTAGCTCCATGGTTCTCAGAGTATGTGGCTCTACATTCTTTCTAAAAAAGATTTTATTTATTTATTTTAGAGAGAGGGGAAGGGAGGGAGGTAGAGAGCAAGACAAGGCCCCCTCAGGGCCTGTGTCTGGCAGAGTTACAATGGAAGCAGATTCACATTTCTGTGTTTTACTCAAGAATCTCTTTTGGAGACAGACTCTGCTGTTTGCTAACACACATCCTCAAACCCCCACGGTTCTGAGAAAGGATGAAAAGATCAGGTGGGAGTTCAAGTCCAAACGGACTCACACTCCCCCGCTGGGTTCTCCTGCTCCGCTGCGGGGTCAGCTTCCACTCAGAGGAGCCTCCGGTGCTCGGAGGGGGAGGGACTTATCAGAGAGAGTCCAGAACGGTCCTCACTCCTCCTGTCTTGGGTTCTTGCACTCTGACCTCAAACCTCAGACATGGACACTGACTGTGTGCCTGAAGTCATGACAGAAAATTAACTGCACAGAAACGTCATTTCTCTGATGTGACCTTTCCTCCCTTTTGATTCAGCCTGGTTTCATTCAGCGGCTGACCGGCCTGCGTCCTCGTCCCATGCGCGTCCACTCCCTTAACCACTCATCCTTCGGGACAACGCGGTTCTGAACAGTATCGTATGACGCTAGAAACAAAGCGTTGGTCTGCTGACCACAGAAACAGAGTTTTAGTTAAATTAGAGATGAGGTCTAGGCCTCAGTTGTATTTCAGCTCCAGACCCAGAAAAGCGGCACAACCGGATAGAGCGACTCCGTGGCTGATCAGGACTCTATGCGCTGATCAGCTGCCCACTGCCCTAGCGCTGACCTGTCAGTAGTGACCGTGACCCCAGCTCCCTTGTCACCACGATTAACGATTTCCCCCATGGAGCCCATTCCCTGGAAGTCATCTGGAGCCAGGTCTCAGAGCACTAGCTTGCCTGCGTCTCTGGGCCACTTCCTCAAATAAACCTTTACTTTCTTTGCTGCAAATTCCTATTCCTGTCTTCCTGGGTGTTGATGTGTGCAGGCAAATGGATCCCTTTGGTCTGGTAACAGAAACAAATAAGCCAAATGCACATTTGTTTCCTTTTCAAGGACTTCGGAGAATGGTAGTATTGGACTTTTTATACAAGTGCAAAGCTTAGGTAAGAGTATATACTGCAATGCTAGAAAACGGTAAACCGAGTTATGAGTCTGGGGAAAACCCTAAGAGAACTGCAGATAGCAGCAGCAAGGATTTGTGAGTCTAGAAGCATGTGTTTGAGTTCTGGGATAGGCACTGATTCAAGTGTTGGCATCAACCAACTCATTATGGACTGAGCCTCCTCATTTACAGACGAGGGGGCAGTGGACGGAGAAGTGACGAGTTAGGGGACAGGGCTTCTAGGCGTGACCGCACCGCTCTCCAGACCGTCTTTTAACATCCGAGTTTCCTTGTACATGAAATAGCTGTAAAATGACCTTTGTGAGCATCAGTCTCAATGACTGGAGGGCAAAGAACAGTTTCTCTGTCACCTGAGTGGATCTGATTCTTAATCCATTAGCATCACCTGAGTGCCTATTACAATAAATATTCTAGCCACAGAATCAGAGCCTGCTTTTAAGAGCCATGGGAACTTAGATAAAAATTCAAAAACAGAAATTTAGTGCTTTTTCTTATTATTTGGAGTCCATTAAGGAAAAATATAAAGACTCTGGTCCTGAATAGAGCCATATCTACTGAAGTCCTTTGGGGGGTCTCTTAGTTCCCATTACAGGCACCCTCCAGGAACATCACTGGGGCTGCTGAACAGCCTCCATTCTTCGTTGACTCCTCTGGCAGCTCTCGACCCTCCCTCCTCTTCAGAGACCTTACTATGCCCATTAGGAACCATTAATATGTTTTTACTCTCTTAAGAGAGCCGTGAAATGGTCAATCCCTGGGTTGCACTCTGCGTTGCAAGTTCAGAGTGAAGCGCGAGCTCAGTGGGGCGGGAGGCATGCTGCTTCCCCCAGAAGGAAGATTGAACGTGCGAGCCATTGTCAGGACATGTGAGACCCTCTGTAGGATGTGTTGGTTCTTCTTGGGCAAGGAGACACTTTTATGAAGGCTAAAGGCCTTCTGCAGGCCCTGTGGATATCCGTGTGTTTCCAGCACGTCCCACTTCCTGCCTAGGCCGTTGGACTTCCAGCTCTCTGCTCTGTGCAGTTTCGCGCTGCGCTCAAACTCTCCACGCTCCCAAGCCTCTCCACGGCCTGCAGCACACCTTCCCAGCACCTCGCTCGGTGGCTCCAAGGCTCCTATTCTATGTCCTCACTCGCCTGTCCACCCTGACTCTGCCACGGTCTTGCACATTCTCTCTTTATTTGTGGTCCAGTGGGTCACGTCAGCTTCTCAAATACACCATGTTCTTCCCCCCCCGCCCCCGGGCCTTGTTTCTGCTTTTTCACAAGCCTGCCACACTCGGGCTGCTCACGTGTACGGTTGGGTCATAATCTTATTTCAGGTGAAATGTCATACGTGTTTAGCAATATCTCTCAGTTTGTGCCGCCTCCTGATTTCTTGTTGTCTCTGTACTGTCATCAGTCTTATTGTCCACACTTGTCATTTGATGCATGTTTTATTTTTAATTATAATATTCGCCTTTATTTTACTCAAGACTTTTGCCTAGGGTCCAGAGCAAGCTACAGAGTTCGATTCCCTGTTCCATCCTGATGTTCTAACACAGGCTGTAAACTGTGGAATTAAGACTTCCTGGGGGCTGGGCTGTTATGAAGTGAACTGTCATCACAGAGGAAAAGACTCCGACTGGAATACAGGGTATTTCCTAAGTGTTAAGGTTAGGGCAGTGGCTGCTGGTGACAGAGTTTCGGGCGCCCCAAAATGTCCCAGGAAGGTGCTGCACCCAGATGTGTATGGAGAGCTGTCTTCGGCAGAGACCTCTGGCGGAAGAACGCGGCTGCGGAGCAGAGCCCAACACTAGCTCAAGCCTGCAGACGTTCGGTGGGAAATGAGTAGCGCCCCTCCTCCTCTGACCTGAAATGAATGCGAAGCACACTACTTGGACTCTCATAGACTGAGCGCACAGACATCCTCGTTAAAATGCAAAGAGAATCAGTCAAATGGCATCAACGGAACAGAGACGTCTTTGTCAAAGGGCACTGAACATGTGAGCCGAGACCGAATGGACGTGAATCGGATGTTCCTGCTAAAATTCTGATCATTCAACCCAGGCCACCAGCGGAGTCACTTATGCCAGATGGCGGTCATGCTTCCTTCCTGTCACGATTTAGCACAAGCAGAGAGAAACTCTAGAATTTTCCTAGCACTGTCTGCATAACCCAGGGAAAGCCATTCATACTTGGGTGTTTTTTTCTCTCATTTACCTATTGATTGGGTACATCCTCACCCACCCTGCTCAGCCTGTAGGACAGTGAAGTTCACGCGCGATCAAGGCTGGGGCCATGGTTTGTAAGTACGAAGAGGCCAACCCCGTGGGTGTAGTTCACTTCTGCAGAGACGCTACTCCAGGTAGCACAATCGCCCTCGTCGTGGTCATCACACTGCTTCCAGGGAGCACGTTTCTTCCGGTGGAATCAGGACAACCTTCAGCTCAGGGCTGAGTCACTTGTGCAAACAAAGAGGAGTCAGGGGGGATGCTCTCCGTTGCAGGCAGCGAAATATCTCCTTGTCTTGCTTAGGAGAGTGCCTGGCTCAGAGAAGGACCCGAAATTTTACTCGAGCAAAGATCGTTCTCCTCACAAGCCAACGTCTCTGATGGCAGGCGGGTACTGGTGGGGATCCTGCGATTTAAAAAAATCAGGACCTTGGTATCTGGAACTTTCTGGGGCTTTGTGGCAAGGACCTGAGTTGCTCTGTGTATTCCAATCATTGTATTTATATAAAAGCAGGAAGAGAATGGGTTGATATCCTGCAGTGAATCTCTATGTTTGTCCCTTTCCCTAAAATTGTGTCCCAGGCTCCGCTGCTGGAAAAGGAGCAGGACGTGTCACTCTCTAAAGTGCGGGTGAGGGGGCGGTCAGACAGGTGTCCGGCTGTCTGCACACCAGCGTTGCCCCAGGTCCCTCCTTCAGTCCACAGGACCCCGGGCTGGGTCTTGAGGGCTGAGATGAGTAAGGGCTAGTCCTAGCCCACAGAGGACTTGTGGAAAGGTGTGAAAGGACAGCCAGAAAAAAGAATGTGAGAAGGAGGAAGAGAAGGAGGAGGAGGAGGAAGTGAAGGAAGAGGAGCTGTCTGCATCAATTGCCCGCACACAGGCCGAATTTTCAAGGAGCTTGTACTAACACTGAGAAGCTCGGAACTTACCTATCGGCACGCTTCACCGTCCACAGCAGCCTTCCTCCGGGCCTGCTTCCAACGCCAGTCCTCCTCGCTGGGTTGAAATCATTCTCTGTGCTACTGCCCCCTGCCCCCTCCCATTTAAATAGCCTTCCTACAGGAAATAATAGGCTCTCCTTTCTTAGGTACATTCCCCTTAAAATCCTAGAGGCTCCTTCTTTACTGGAAACTGACTAAAATTTCCTATAGAATATCTACATGTACAAAAAGGGGAAGTTAAAAGAAAGAAATACGTGAAGGAAAAAAAAGAATATGGCAATAACAAGGATAAACAAGCCAATCAGAGCACTTGCAGATGAGGGGAGGATGACGTCATTGCTGTCTGTGCTTGGAGAGAGTGATTTTCAGCTGTCCGTGTGAGACAGCAGTTCTGATGGAGTCACACACAGGGGGAAATGGAGAAACCTGGAGGACGCTGACAGATGGGGAGAAAACCAAATGGAGTGTAGGGAGAGTGTCAAGAAAGTGTTATACATCCTTCTCACTCTCCAGGGAGGCGGAGGCAGAGATAATCTTGCCAGAAATAAAGATAAAGGATTACTATCTTCACTTAAGCCTGCACTCTGTGATGTGTATTTATTGATTCCAATTAAACATCTGAGCAGGCCGCTAGTGTGACCGTGAGTGCTGCAAACAGGCTAGCGTCTCCACCCTCCTGGCTGCCCGGGACTCTTTTCCGTGGGACGGGCATCTACAGGCCTGGCCATCAGGAGCTCCGGCTCAGAGTTCTGGCTATTTCTCTCTTATGTTCTGTGTCTATGGGGGGAATTCTTTTCTCTTTCCGTGCCTCTGCTTTCCCATTCGTAAAGTAAGTAATTGGGCCAGACTGTGTCCACTGTCCCCTGGACTTCTATTCTCCCATTATTTTAACAGGACGTTGACCTTCCGGGTCTCCAGTCATTGACCCTGCCCAGCCCCTTTCAGGGCTAGGTCAATGGCAGAAGTCCCTTTGAGTGCAACTGTCCTCAGCCGGCCCAGAAAAGCAATTTCAGAGGATAAAAAAAAGAATGCAGTTGCGGCTCATTGCAAGCAAAGAGAACACTGGAAGAAGTGTGGGTCAGGTTCAGATGGTCCCAGAGAGGCCGTCAGCCTGATTCGTTTGCATGATGGGGAGACGGTGAGGGCCCTAGGAGGGCAGGCCTTGCACGAGAAGGCGTGGGTGCCCGGCGCTCTGTGAATGGAGCTGATAAATGGATAAACGGAATGTGCTGCACACACACCATGTCAAATTCTTCAGCCTTCACAAAGCTCGTACGATTTCCGTTGCGGCTTCTCAGCCCTGCAGTGGCGGCACAAACACAGCCATGGGCAATAAATACGTCGATGAATGAGTGTGGCTGTGCCCCAATAAAACTTTATTTATAAACTGTAATGTTTAAATTGCTCATGATTTTCACGTTATGAAACACTCTTTGGTTTTTGATGTGTTAGTCAACCATTAAAAACATTAAAGAAAAAAATCCTTAGCTTGCTGATCATTGTGGAGAAGGAAGAAACTTTACCCTCAAACTTCCCCTGGTTGGTCTATATTGAAATAGACATGAGACAGATCAGAAAGAGAAAATGGCCCAATTTCTGTACATACGTATGCACAGGAACCCCATGTACATGAGAGAGTCGGAGACCCCATGTGCACGAGAATTGTGGAGACAGAAGGAAAATCGAGGGACATGTGACATTCTGAGCCAGGGGTGCGGTAAGGCACTCAGGACTTCAGAAGCTCGTGCAGGGAGAGCACACGGCTAGTAATCAGCAGCTTGCCCTGCCCTAGAGACGGGCCGAAAGAGGTTTTCTCTGAGGGTCTCCTAACATAGGCAAGGCCCCTGATTCAAGCTCTTCTAGGCGGTGAAAGGAGGGGCAGAAGTTTCTCCTGAACACCTACAGAAAGTGGCCTTTAGCTCAAAACAATCTGCACACACACAGGCACATCTTGGGGAGACTCCTTCGGAACCCCCATATCATATAAAACAGGCAATGGGACAGATTTGGCCCATGGGGCAAAGTTTGTTGGTGATGGACATAGAAGGAGTGTGGAATTTGAAGTCATTCAAAACCGGGCTCAGACTGGTGCTTCCCACTGAGCTATGTGACCTTGGCAGAGGGCCTTTCAGTCCCAACCTCAGGTTGTTTTTCTCACCAAATGCAGGGGTGGAGCCAACAAGGGAATTAAAACACAAAAGGACCCTCCAAAGGACCATAACCTGTTTTTTTCCTCATCAAAAGTGAACACCCTTCCTTTCTCCACTTCTCTCTCTCTGTGCTGACGTATAAAATTGGGGCGAGAGCGCTCACTGACTTGAAGTTCCCCCCAAGGGTTACAGGGAGCTGCTTTGACAGCCCTAGCCGCAGTGCGGAACGTGAGGTTTTAAAGTCAGTGTTTCCGAATGCTTACGTGTGACTTTGGGCTTACACTAACTAGTGCTTTCCATAGACACTGTCCTGAGATTTCAACCTGTGTCCGCTCCCAGAACCCTCCCTCCACCCCTAGGAGGTAAGACTGGTATCTCCATGCCATGGACTGGTGGCTGAGATCTGCTGGTAGAATGTCTGGGGACTTGCCCAAGGCCAAGGGTCGGTAAGCACTGCTGCCGAATCCCCAGACCAGAAAGTGTGACTTCGGGACTGAGGCCTCTCTGCTTTTTATTTTGTTTTGTTTTGTTTTATCTAAACTCAACTATGAATCTGAACTCTGGATCTGCTGGAAAATGATATATAATCTTATCGCGAGTATTTGATCATTCTGATCCTGCTTTGCCCAGGGTGAGGATCAGACCCAGAGTCAAATGTGACCCTAAGATGTGGGCCTTCCGGCCTTCCCCATGCAGACGCTCGGAGCTGGCTCAGTGAGAAGGAGAGGGGCATGAGCAAATACGTAAATGTCCTGTGGAAACGCCACTTGACTCGTCTCTCTTACAGCACCTGCAACTGCACTTGCTGAGCTTCACGGAATGTATGCAGATCAAGCAAGCAATTGCTAAGAACAAAAGGGTCCTAGGTTCATTACTTGAAGAACCTTGAATATGCGCGGCATTGCTATTTATGGACATGGAGCACATCTACTCAAAGAAAGAGCTAGGTGAATTAACAGTCAGACAGAGAAAAAGACTGAGGAAGAACCAGCCAGCTAATCACATAGTCAAAGGCTGTTATTTCTGAAATCACACCATTTAGCCACTTCACTTGAGGACGTCGGTAGGCTGGTGCTAGCCGGCCCGGAGCTGGTCTACTGAAGCACTGGGATAAAGATGAAACGGCTTCCATGCACACAATAAGCCTCTCTATAGACCTGGCTCCTCTGAGTGGACAATTTCATTTCCCCTTTTGTTTATAACAGACATCTCCGGGGGAGAAAACTGAGACTCGGCTGGCTTTAGTTTTGATGGTGTTTTCTTGCACGTTAATGGGGACAGACTGTTGAGGCTTATTGACCCTGAATGAAACTGGATTTAATTTTTAAAAATGCAGCATCCCTTTTCTTTACATATATATTATATTTCCTTAATATTAATGTATCCTGTGTTCCAAGATGTGGTTGCATAAATCCATAGGGTTACTTGGGTCATGCAAGATGATATCACAATTATAAATAAAAGATAAATAACTTTGAATCAAAGTATACTTTCCAAGAGAACCAAGAGACCAGCTTTCGTGCTAAGTTGTTGTGATAATGTCATTCTCATTATTGTTACTATTTAATAATCCAAATGCCTCCCATTTCTGATTGGTGCAAGTCCAACTAGGACTGTTCTACGAGGAACCCAAGTTACAAGTCAGCTCTAGAATCTACAAACGCACCGGTAGTCAGCAGATGTATGTCTGTTTTGAAAGATGAAAAGACAATGATTTCTCTTCATCTGAGACCTCCTGCTTCCTGAGGTTTCATTGGCTACTCAGTGGTGGGCTTTCAAAGCTTAATTATAGGCATATTCATTCCATTGTTTCCGTGTGGTACAGGACAAGGAAACACAATTAGTCGCATGTTATAATTAACCTTTGTGGTCTGCAGGCTTTTCTGTGTTTGAATGACTAGTCGGAGACCACAGAATCCTTTGTGCAGCAAAGGGGTGGGTCCTGGGACTCATCGGCATGAATAATCAAGGTAATTTATTCCGACAAGGGGAGTGCACTGCTTTCCACACGCAGATGATTCAGATGGGGAGGAATTTAAATATGAAATAGAAACTACAGATAAACGATATTTACTTATTAGTTCACTTCCTTGCTTCTTTGTGTCTTTCTCTTCTGTCTTCCTCCTCTGTGCCCCCAGCCAGGCTTTGGGATGGACACCGGAACTCAAGGTGGCTGCAGCTGGGTGGTCACGGGATTCCCCTGACAAACTGTGACAGCAGCTCACTCTTACAGCCACCAGCCACAAAGGTGAAACCGCAGGCCATCTCCTCATCCGCGAGATTTGTATTTAAAAAGCTTTCTTTTTCTTCTTAAGAGTACTGGGTCCATTGCTGAGACAGGATAAAGTTGTGCGGGTCTCAGCCATCACAGAGAGTGACGACCATGGCCGACATGCTAACCGCACGAGGTTGTAAGTGTACGAAGATGGACAAACTAGATAAAACTATAAAATTCTTAGTGAAGGCTCTGCAGACCCCCAGAAGAAGGATTCATTGGATGTGAGCCCCGAGAAGAAATTTATCTGCTGAGATGAGCCCCCCCCCTCCCCGGGCAAGCGAGGGCCCGAACTTTACAAGCAGTCCGCGCCCAGGGCTGCTGCCGGCAGGGGCTTCTCTGTGTGCTGGGGAGACAGACCCTGAGGCCAACCCTCTGCTTCCCGCAGCAGGTGCAGCTGGCTGACCCCCCGGGCACTGCACGGAAACCCTGGTTTCCTCTTCCTCCCAGGAGGGAGACCTGTCCTGTCCAATCAGATCTGTACAAGGGACGCCTCATTTATATAAAAGGGACCTCATTGAGAAACTGGGTGTGAACTTGTGCCAAAAACGGGCAGCTTCCCCTTAGCGTGGGACAAACTTTGGGTTCTATCTGAAACTGGGTCTCCCGGGCTTCAGCTCCTTTTTCCTCAAGTAAGTGCTTTTTCCTTTTTATTACAGTCTAAAATTAATTTTAATTGATAGCTTGCCTTGTTTCTTCATTGTAAAAATGGGTTTATAAACTGTCAGGGAGGGAAACTTTCCTTTTTCCTTTCTAGCTTCTGTGGCTGGCCTAATAAGTAAACTGACGTAAGGCAGACCGACAAGAGAAAAAGTAGTTGCACCTGGGGGAACCCCAAAGACACGGGGACCCCTGGCAACCCGGAGCATGAGGCTCACTGCTGTCGCGAGCTCAGGGGAAGGTGGCGGGGCTGGGGCTCTCCAGTGAGGAATACGGTTCACACACAGGAAGATGGGAAGAGCGAATGTTTGGCAAACAGATTTGCCCCCACCCGGTGGATGTTTTCTTCTGATGTAGAAAGTTATTTCTGCTGTTTGCTCTGAATTCAGGTTTTCTCTTCTACCTTTCTGAGGTAAAGTGGGGTGGGCATCCCAAGGAGGAGGCAATTTTCATTTTTCATCTTCCTAAGCTTTATAATCGTGGCCAATCATAGGCAGGTCCTCTTGGCTGCCTCTTTCTTTTCGGCCCCGCACTGGCCACACACACACACAGACACACAGTATATACCAGAGAAAACCAGAACCCCCAGAAGTATCCGAGCCTCAAAGGAAACCTAAGCCATAGAACAGACTGCCCAAAACATAAGTCCAGAAAAGAAGCAAGGAAAATGAGATACGCCAGTTTCCCTTAATATCTACCGTGCCTTTATCCTTCCGCTAAAGGGTGGCAGTCTCCACGGCTATGGCATCCTTACATTGTTAGCCCCCTCCTCCTCACCTCCTCCAGGGATGGCAGTGTACCAGGTTTTCCTGTACACCCTGACCCAGAGCTGAGAAAGCCCCTGGCAAAACACCGTCATAAAACATGGGGGACTGGGGTTGTCCCAGAAAACCTAGATCACACGGTCACTGCATTTGTCATAGGTTCACAGGTGACCCTGTTGCTTGTAGAAATCAGGCTCTGCCACAGGATTACATAAAGAGTATTTCACAGAGCCACGCACGGAAAACCATGGTGTGGCAAGGTTTCAGGGGAAGGCTGCCCCTGTGTTTCCAGTGTCCTATCTCTGTCCATCCTGCCATGGGAAAGGTCCAACCTCGTCTTCCGCAAGGTCAAAACAAAGGTCAGTGTCCAGAGTTTTCGCTTCATATTACAGCTTAGTCCTTCAGAGCCCGTGCAGTCTGCTGCGGACCCACGTGGGTGCTACACCCACATGGTTGTACACATTCCTGAGTGCATGTGAGAGAGAAAATGCACGAACAAATGGGGCAAGTGCGAGTCACTGAGCAAAAAAGAGGGAGAGAGCTTCGTGGGCTTCTGATGGGTCCACCCCTTACTTAGATTGACAGGCTTCTATGGTCAAGCACCTCCCCCACCGCCATTTTGACTTCTCTTCTGCACGTGCCTACCTCCCCTGCCCCCACAACCATCCGGTGTCGAGGGGGAAGGGAGGAGTGTTAACCCTCTTGGTGGAGCAATGCTGTGGTCCCCTGGAGTGGGTGAAGCTGTAGCTTCCTGGCTAAGCAAACAGGCTCACGCTCCGCAGTTTATTAAGCTCAACGTTCAATTCCTTTTGCTCCCCTTCTTATGAATAACCAGTTAACTACCTACAGTAACAGGACATCACACAATGTGCCCACCTGACTTTGCTCTGTGATGGTGGCAGGCCCAACCTTCCATCAACAGTTTCTATGCTGCGCGGTCACTACTCTCTGGCAGGTGTCTCCCCTCCCCCCTCAACTGTCAGCCCCACAGGGAAGGGCACCAAATCCTGTAGCTCCGAACTCTTAGTGGGAAGGACTCTGTGCACACTAGGTCTAGGAACAAGGGGGCGCATGAAAGCCACTGAGTGAACAAATCTCATTCCATTCCTGGGATACAAACTCCTTAAGGACGCCCACCTCCTCTTTCTCTCTCGGGGTCCACACGGTACCAGCTCAGGCTTGAACGTGTCTCCAGAACCTCTCACTATGTGCTTACCCGTGAATGAGTCACATAACTTCCCCGAGACTCAGAAACATGTCCGTTGAATAACGCTGGTTAATAATGAGTCGTTCTTCATTTTAAAGCAAAAGATAGATACAATGCATAAACAGGTGGGAATCTCAGCAGAGAAATGGAAACTTAAAAAAAGACCTAGATGGAAATTGCATCCCCCCCAGAAAAAACAACATAAAAAGCTGTTCTGTCCTTAGAGGTTTACTTCAAGAATTACACGAGTAAATGGGGTTAGCAGAAAGTTTTAAACTGTAGTTACATAAACAATAATCATAAACCACAATAACCATTCCAGGGCACCTCTATTCTGGAAGGGGCTGTGAACCCAGAGGACAAGCCTTGCCAGGGCGAGCCGGGGAAGAACACAGGCGGTTGACCTTGAATTAGGCCCCGACGAGCCGAGCAATCCTGTATTACATTCTCCCCAGAAGGGGAGTCCTGTGAGAACCAGCGGGCCAGGCGGGCTTCGTGCCCACTGCTCAGCCAACAGCGGCTCCGCCTCGCTGGGGACCCTCCCGTGACCACTGCGCTGAAGGTGGTTGGAAATATCAAAACAGCCATTACTGTTGTAATGAGCTTTTGTGTTTAATGGCGCCGAGCATGAGGGATGGCTGGCTTTTCAGAGAGCCATCTATCCAAGAGCGTGGTTCGCCACCCCTGAGGGAACCCAAGTCCCACAGACTCTGTCACTGCCACGGCCTTGGGGCGAGCTGGGCACCGTGCGGGGCATGTTTTTAATCAGAACAGACAGGCTGACCAAACCACTGCTCAACAAATGGCTGCTTCTCCTCGCCACCCGGAGTCCTTCAGCAAGGGCACCCTCCGTCACTGGGCTTAGTGGCACTGCACATGGTCACAATAATAAATGGCAACAGTAGCAACAAGAGTAGGAAAAACAGAAAGGATCTATGTGTCTCAGGCACTCTGCGAGGTTGTTCACATTTATTATGTTTAACCCTTAAAACAACACTAAGGCCCTGGTCAGGTAGCTCGGTTGGTTAGAGCATCATCCTGATACACCAAGGCTGCAAGTTCGATCCCTGGTCAGGGCACATTCAAGAACCACCCAGTGAGTGCACGAGCAAGTGGAACAACAAATCAGTGTTTCTCTCTCTCCCTCTTCCTCTCTCTCTGCCACATCAATTTAAAAAAAAACAACAACTACGGTTTCATTAAGCTTAGGTTATACGCTAAGGAAAAACATCGCTTTTGGTTTGCAGAGAGCATTCCTATAGTTTCACTCACCGGGGAGGTGCTGCTGTTCGGCTGGGTGGACGGACTTACACGTCCCCCATCCAGGAGAAAAGGAAATAACCCCTGAGAGTAGCGATCGGAGTGTGTGGACAGCGGTAGAGGTGAAGTTGGGACTTGCTTTCTTTAGCTGTAGCTGTCTTTCTTTTTTGTCTATTTAAATTATTCCGTATTTTATATTTTAAAATTTTCTTATCACTTTCTTTATAAAGTATTTTTTTTTTCTTAAAAATGATACATTTGAAACGCCTCCTTGAATAGATGCTCCAAGTGCCTGTTCCTACAATGCAGGCCGCCCCTCATCCCGGGCTGCTCCGTGTACTAACCTGCTCCCCCATATTTTAGGCTCCCAGGATGCATTGCCCCCTGCACTGACTCCCACCAACTGCTAAGACCGCCCAGCAGCCCCACTCTGCTTCGTGGTCTCCTCCCCTTCTCAAAAATAGTACCAAAGCATGGTTTCTGTTTTGTTTGTGTGTTTAAGGATTTTCCTGTGCTCTACCACAGCCTAACAGGAGCTTAGAACCCAAATAAACAGGGAAAGTGGCCCCAGGCTTGAGCTGCTGGCTCGGTCACCACTCTTCCTGGGCCCGAGTCCCTGTTACCCCAGTGGTAACCGCAGGCCCATGGAACTGCCGCTCGGTTCTCTGGAGCCCAGAAAGGGGCTTGCCAACATCCCGCCACCACCCAGGAGCAGAAGACTCGTCCCTGCCATACTTCAACACGTATTATTCTCTACACACAAGATGCATTAATCATTCGCATTGTGTCCCATGGCAGGACAGGGGCAGCTTTCAATAAAACCGCGATGACAGAATGTCATAATGATCCCAACAGTGGCGATGTGGAGGGAGTGATGGGAACAGAATCCACCTTTGTGGCCTGCATCATGGGGGTCTGCAGACAGGATGTGGACCTCAGACACCGCTCCATGCAGAGGGGAACCGTTTAGGAGCCGGTCAACAAACATGTGCTGAAGACACAGGTTTATTCTCAGGTCCTTACAGATGGGTTGTGTGGAGGGACTCGAAGGGGCATCCCCTAGTGGGCGGAGTGAAACAGCCACCCCGCCCCAGTTGGCGGGCATCTTCCCATCTGTTGAGGGACATCTGTCTTTTCCTGCCCTCTGACTGGGACTTACACCATCGGGCTCTGGGTCCCCAGCCTGTGGACTCAGATGGGAACTGCCCCACGGGGGCTCCCAGGGTCTCCAGCCTGCAGACGGCAGATCGCGGGACTGGACAGCCTCTGCGACCCCACGAGCTGGTCCCCCAACAAACCTCAGTGCGGTGAGTCCCGCTTCTCCGGAAAGCCTGGACTCACACGCTGGTCAGCAACTTAAAGGGATCTTGGGGCCATTTAGTTCACATCTGAGAACAGATGTGAGGTAAATGCCTGCTAAAACATTTGACGCTCCAAGAAAATGCGGGGGACGTGACTGGGAAGGTCAGCTAACATTGTTCGAATGAATGCACCTGAAAAATGACTGTAAGCTGGTAAAACCTTGTTGTTCCCCTTTCCTCATTAGAAAATTCTTCCTCGGAAAATAGGTCACAGCACGTTAGTCAGAGGTAGGAGGGATCAAATGGGAGGTGGGCTTCCCAAGTAACTCCTAAATATTGCCACATAATGACCGCAGCGATCATATTTATCCTTAATGTTATAATAGACATATTCCGAACAAAGGTTTGCAGGATTAGTCCTAAGACTTTCAGGGTTTGCTCTTATTTATATCTTTCATCTGTGTCATGAAGAGAGCATTCCAAACATCTGGATCTGCGTCAGAGGGACACAGAGACCTGCCTCCGGAGCGGGTGGGAAGATTAAATGAGAAGCGACATCAAGGCCGGCACACGTCCCCCGCACACGGGACACGCAGGTACCACCGAGGGGGCGTGTGTCCTTAGCCGGACTCACACCTTAACTGGCAGTGATGCCCGACACTGTGACCGTGTAGGAGCCCCGGCTCCCTGTACGGAAGATACTCGATTTAAACTATCTTCCACCTACTGTCACCGCCATCATTGGAAACTGAATAAAAAGAAACTCCAGGTAAATCCAAAGTTTTATAAAGTCTCAAAATTTCCATAAAATAGATGACTTACAAAATGTCACTTCTGTGGGATGAGGGAAGGAATCGATATAAAAACCATGACAATTACTGATTTTATTTTTCAAAAGCACCCTGGCCACTTTCACCTGAACAACGTATTTTTTTTTAATTGGTGTTTTTTAAACATGGTGGTTTTTTCCCTTTTTTTTCTGAATTGAAATATAAACAACAAAGACAGTGTCAATATTTCATGTATGAAAATTTCAGGTATTGTAATGTCAGGGTTTCTTATTCCTCTTTTGAAATTTTGAGGTTATTTGGCTCTGTGGCACTTTATGACTCCTTTCTCCCTTTTCCTGTACACAGTGAATAATATATTCCAAAACGCAGCAGCAATGCCACCTCCGTGATTCGCAGAGTCACAAAGGTAGAGAGTATCTGCTAGGCTCGCAGCCACACGCTCTTTTTCCCCAGGGTTGCGTTGTGGTTCGGAGGCAGATTTATATCCGAAATTACGGTAGTGCTTGTTTCCTCCGTCTTTCAGGCTCGCTCTGCTCCTGCGGGCCTCTCGCGGTACCTGCGGGCAGCCTGGGAGCACGTTTGAGCAGAAACAAAGATGCAGACTCACAGAGAGAAAAATGCCCTTTCTTGCTTGCTCATCAAATTATATTGATCCCAGTGGTTAGTTAAAGATGGCGAGGAGGCGAGGAAAGAGAGAAAGGAGAACTAAGAGGAGAGGAAAATATGGAGAGAGCAGAGACCTCCGGGGAAGAAGAGATGCTAGAAGAAAAAGGATGCAGAGTCGGCGCCACGCTCTCCAAGTGCGGACCACCTGGGTCGCGGTCCAGACCTGTCTGGCTAACGCAGTCTGGAGCCCTGGACCCTCGTCAGCCCCTTGGAGGAAATATGAGGATGGGGACATCTTTTGTGTGATGGGGATGTTAAGGAATAATTCAGACTTTTGATTAGAATTTAGCTGAGAGAGATGACTTAGAATCCTTCCTACGTCTGATATCTTTATACAGTGGATCAACCACCCATATTTTTAGTGAGATTTTAGGTTGTGCTTATTTTTTACAGTGAAATAAATATACACTCAATTTAGGAAAACATATATGCAAAAATACACAGGATATAATCTAAATCACTAAGCGATACTGCTTTCTGTCCAGTTTTAACAATGTAAGATTTAGTCTTCTAGGTTCGGAATGAGAGAGAGCTCTGCTTACATGATGACATTGCTCTGCAGACGACAGCAGAAAGGTGACAGAAGCAGAGGCAGGCTTCGCCACGCTTTGGGGCACGAGACACGTGCGCCCCACTAAGCTTTCTGAACGGAGATGAACCACATTAGTGAAGAGAAACCATTTAACTTCCTGGTTTAAGGGGAGAATGCTAGAACAATTCTAGCTGATGAGATACAATGTTCCTGGTGCAGTTTTACATTATTCTCCCGTGGCACCCTGGGAGCTGAGCTGTACTGTTTGGTCACGTGACTGTCATGGGTCCAAGCACTTCTACATGCTTTCAATTACCCACCTCGCCTTTAACCCCCAAACAGTAGGTATTGTTATTATGATTATCCCCATTTCACAGATGAGGAAACTGAGGTAGGCAAAGATGAATGAACTTGCTTAGGCCACATAGCTGCGAAGTAGAGGTTTAATCTATGCGTATGGGTCCATATATATATATTTGCAAAAGCCTATCTGTTTAAAAGTACTATATGCTATGTCCTCACTGGGCCTGAATTTCTTACGGCTAGCAGCTTTATTTTAAACTCTCATCCCTGCCATAGTGTGTGGTTATCAGGAGGAAATAAAATACTGAAATCTTAAGAAGAAGTCTCTGGAATGGATATATAGAATGGATGGTCTGACACAGAGAACCAAGTGTCTAGTAGGAAGACCTCTTTCTCTATACTAAAGTATCTGAGATTTAATTAGTAACGGAATGAATGAATAGAACAAACTAGGTATGAACACGGACACATCAGAAGGTGTCCAAGTGTGTGTAGACACGTGAGCAGAATTTCAAAGGCAGAGTCAGAAGGACTTGCTGAGAGACCTAAAATGCAAGGCCATGACCAGAATGCCAGCCGCCCTGATGTGTCCCATCTGGGGCCTCCGTGATGATGTCACTGTGGACCCTTGACAAACTACGTTCTTGATTGCATTCTGCCTCTGCACACCGACAGCTCACCGGGATGGAACTGCAGAGCCAGACAACCCTTCCCACGGAAGTTCCCTCCAGACGAGGTGTCCGTGCAGGTGGTGACCCGAGCGGGTGACATGAGCGTGGCAGCGGTGTCACCTGTGATTATCAGAGGTTTGAGTCATGTTCAGAAGGTGTGGTGTTCATGTCCCTCCTTATGCTCCAAAATGCTAAAGTAACGCAGATGACTTTTAAATTTCAAACGTCACAGGGCTTTTTTAATACCTAGTTCCCCATCTTGCCTATTGGTCATAAATGGACTGTAGCACGCAACTGTCAAGTCTCTGATGACAAAGATGTGTGCTGTGCTGGTCCCATCAGGGTGGCAGAGCCACTAACTGAAAAAAGAAAAGCAAATTTTAGGGGCCGAGAGTGCTTCTCCGTGCCTAACTTGAGACTGGTTTTACTGGGAGCTTCCTCTGCCCTAGAAACCTTCCTTCTGTTTGCGACAATCAGCTACCTGAGCGCCAGTTCACTGGATGCTGCCCGGTCACCCAGGTCTGCGTTAGAAGATCAGCCCCTTCTCTAACAATTACTAGTTGAGCACCTCGAGGTAAGTACATTCAACAAGGTCAACGGCACTCAGCACCCAGTCTCCCACCTTTCTCTGCAATTCTCTGCATAACAAAGGCTGGAAAGCAAAACGATCATTTCTTGGCTCCACAGGACGTTGCCTTCTGGATGCAAATTTGGTTCTGTTCATTAGATGCATTTTAACTGATTTAGGAGAACCCTCATCTGGCTGCTGTTTCTGTCAAGTTCCGGAGTATGACTGTCAGCGAGCGGTAGCTGTGTTGGCCACGGTGGCTGTGTCACACTGCTGAGTCCTCTATCCCCGTGGGGGCATGCACAGTCACCTCCGTTGTCCCATGGCTCCCACTCTTTCTCCTCCAGGACTTCCCAGGTTTCACAAACACATGATTCCTCATGGAAAATCACCACCTGTTTAAAACACTTAGAGTGGGAGTCTAGAGTGCCAGAGCAAGTCTCTCTCCAAGACCTCGGTTAATGCACCTCTTAGTGAGATTAATGAAATGATTAAATGCAGTGACTGGGAACAAATTATTCCTTCAGTTTTATATTATTTTTGTTTAAAAGCTAGGTCAGGAAAAAATCAAACCCTATTGACAAATTATCCCTCAGTATGTAATCTAAATACTGTCCAATTAGAAGTGAAATGTATCATAAAAAACATTCAATTAAATACTGTCTTTTTAAAATGTCTATTATAGTCCAAGCTGCGTACCAGGTGGCTCTTACATAATAAGGAGCCAGGCAACGCCAGTGCTCGAGAAGAGCTCACCCTCTATCAAGAGAGACACACAATGAGGCCATTCCAGACAGCATCAGAGCAGGGCAGTGCGGACAGAACAGGGCACGGTGGAAGCAAACGGAAGCGACACTTATCCCACCGGGGACTGAGATTCCATGGAGCGCTCAGAGGCGCGATATTTCATCCAGGGCGTTGAGAGGCCGGAGCTTAGGGACGTCGGACGGCCTCTTTGGCCAATTACTCAGCAGCTGTCTCACCAGTTCGCCCAGACTTGCAGTTCCTGCCTCCCACGACAGAGTTGAAATGTCACATGTCTGCATGACTAGCCTCCCTTGCAGCCAGTTTGTGGGTATGTGACACAACCCTGGCAAAGGCACCGAGGAAATGTCTGGGGAACCACTCTGGGCGGTGTTTCCCTCCTGATAAGAGCAACGATCCCTGGATGTTAACGCTGTCATCTTTCCTGCGCTTAGAAGCTGTCGTCTGAGAATGCAATGCTTGTGGCTGTGACAACCACATTTTCACAATGAGGGGAAAGAAGAAGAAATTTCAAAGAAGTCAACTAAGACTGCTGGTATCATCCTTGGCTGTTGAGTTAGAAAGAATGAGTCCAGCTTCTAGCAATTATATCCCAACTCGAAGCAATCACCTACAGAGTGCATGAAAAACTCTTTGCAAGCTACTCCAAGATGAAATATCTTCCCAGGACGCTGGCCCCTTAGAATCTCTGAAGGGCACTCTGATCACTTGTTCGTTTCCTCAGGGACGAGATGCTGCCCAGACCTGCCCTGCCACCTGTGGGCATCCATCCTGCCACAAAGCAACAGAAGTCAAGAGGACAACGGAGTCATATGCAAATCCTGCCCGCCCTCTGGCTTTGCTCTCAGACTAAATAGAGTGACCCATAGAAAGCAGCTGACCTTCTAAGGTGACCTTGTGCTTCTGCCTCTGTGAACCTCAGACGCCCCAATAACTTTGGTATAATTTGTCTTTATCGGGAAAGAAATCATTAGTTAGTTCTGGACTCAACTCAGAAAATCCTAGAAATTCCAGGAGATGTGCTTATGTTGAGACTCCACAAGGGACCTGGGGAAGACAGATTTGAAGGTTCTGTGGGGCAACAATCTTTGCTGTGGGGCTTATCATCTGATATATGAGGGGGGACCTCAAAAATGGAATTTATTTATAAAAAATTGTGTACTTATTGTTGCAGGTTTTAACTTCAGTCATCTCCAAAGTACTCTCCATTTGATGCAACACACCTATTGAGACTTTTTCCCCACTGCTCAAAGCCGTTTTGAACTCATTGATTTTGATGCCTTTCAGTGCTTCTGCCGTTTTCTGTTTCACCTCTTCCACATCGGCAAAACGTTTCCCTTTGAGGACTTTTTTTCTTCTGGGGAAACAAAAGAAGTTGCTTGGGGCAAGACTGGGTGAATAGGGAGGGTGGGGCACGGGGGGGTGCGTCCTGTTTTTGGTCAAAAACTGCTGAACCCTCAGCGTGGTGTGGGCAGGCGTGCTCGTAAATCACCCATCACGGAATGGCAAACACGCTGAGTCTTCCAAAACAAAATTGCTGAATCCGAACACAGCCTCTCACGGCACCGGCCGGTGCCCTGATCCAGGGGGTTCCTAGAACACTCACCTAGCGGGGGGAAGCCTGTCCTGCAAGAGGCCCGCCCCCCAGAAGGTAATTCCTGGATTTTTGGTTCCCCGCCTTGTACAGTTACCAGGAGATCAGAGGGGCGTGGCACAGATCTTCACCGCTGAGTTTGGCTGACGCGGGTGTTACAGGAAACACACCGCAGGGCTGCGCCCCGAACTGAGACCAGCTCGAGCCCCGTTTATGGTGCTGACACATTCAGAGAGTGAGTCCTACAGCAAAGAGCGGACAGGCAAAATGAGGCAACACGTGGTAAGAATTAAGAGGCGGGAAGCTGATGTATGGTCTGCCTTTCTTGCATTAAAATAGAAATAGTTTCTCACTGAAATACCTGCCTTGTGTGTGTATTCATCATAAAAACCCAGAGGGGTTCGCTGCTGCCTTTACAATACCTGTGCCAGGCAGGTATTTTTTCTTGTGTTCTATTTTTCCCTCTCTTCTATTGACAAGAGAGTTTGGGGAGAAGGTGCTTTTTAGTCATTACTTTTCTTGAGCAGTCAGTATTGCCCCAGGAAAAAAAAATGCTGTGAATGTAACAAATCAAGTCTCGTAGGGGCTTTGTGGCAGTGCAGGCAGGAGGGACAGGAAGCAGAATTGCGTGGGGCTTGAAATAGCTGCTAATGGATTTCCTGTCTCGCCAAGTGCGAACAAAGTCGGAGAGGTTGCGCGTGACGTGGGGCGTCCAGCCAGACACACCCGATGGGACTCATCTCGGGCCTCATTTAAGGGCCTCATTTAAGTCGCTAGAAAGCCTCCCTGCTTTCTCCACCCACATCGCCGCGGATGGTCTGCCAGGGGGCTTCACAGTCATCGCCCCCTCGGGGGTCCTTGGAACTCTCACACAACTTCCTGACGTGGCACGCAGGGGTCCCTGCCTCACCCTTCCCAGACAATTCCGATCCATGTTTCAAAATTCTGCTCTATCACCGCTTCTGGAAACACAGCGGGGGCCTCAGGTGGGTTCAGATGCCCCCCGCCCCACAGTTCTGGTGTTTTTCTCCCATTTGCTGTCTGTCAACCTAGCCCTGCCATGGGGCCATCCTGAGGGTCGCAGCCAGGGACTCAGACTCCCATGGGCCATTCTTTAGTATTGTCGCTACCTCACTTAACCACGGCCAAGGCTCCACGTGGCTCCGCAGTCCCTAACGTGGAACAGAGGCTCCTCTGTGACTGGTCTCAGTTGGGCAACAGTCCCCTTACCTGGCAAGCGAGCGCTTCGGGAAGGCGGATCTCATTACCCCCAGAGCCACCTGGGCGTCTACCTCTCTCTCTGCTTTTGCTCATTGTAAATGCAATGCACCAAACCTTCCCGTAGTTTCTCTCCTGGCTTCCATCTCCTCGGGCCTGTGCCTGCCGCCAGCACACCTTTGATTCCCCACCCCTGTTAAATTCACTTGTCCCATTTCTAATGCTGTCACTCATTACCTTTCCCCGTGTACTGGTTTGTAAAACCGCAAACACTGTTACGGCTGACAACAGAACTCTAATAACGGCAGGTTAAAGCGTTAGCACTGGGAGGCCCTCTCACGGCGACTGCGCCGGGTGTGCACGAAGCGCCTCCAGTGTTCCTGTAGCAGTGTGTGAGCCGCACAGATGAGGTCCCTGTCATTTCCTCGTCTAAGCTTTGCACGGACGCCAGGAAATAGAGGGGAAGGGAAGCCCCGTCACAGTGGACAGACCAGGCGACGGAGGAGCACCAGTCGGCACCCAAGTCGGTGTCACCGGGCACTTAATCCAAGCCACGTGCTCTTTCCCAAAAGCCGCCGCAGTCTCCCCATGCAGGGCGTCTCCAACCTAGCTTTCCGATTTGTTTCACAGTTGCCGTCAGGGCTCGTGTAGCCGAAACATCGTTAATGAATGCCCTTGAGTTGCTCTCCAGGTAAGCCCGCCATTGGGAGCTTGAACACGGAAGAGATCTTCACCGGGAACGAGTTCCAGAAGTGCCCAGGGTGCCCAAGGAACTTGACCGTGCTGGTGCTTACAAGCGCCGCCAGCTTCCTCAAGCCCCGACGGCCACGCTCGCTACACCAGGTACTTGTGAAAAGGCCCATTTGTTTTGTAAATGTTACGAGAGGGGGAAAGCCAGTAGCTCTCATCTGTGGCTTCTCGTAATCATGCCTTCATCCATCCCCATCTCATTTTTCACGTTACCAAGACACACAAAGAGAAGAGAAATCAGTCTGTGGCCCGGGCTCACGCTAAGTACTCTGTGCAATTCTTACCAGTTCTGACGAGTTCTCAACACAAGTTCTTACAAGTGTTACTGCGGAGTGTGAGCGTGGAGCTCAGAGGGGAAGGGCTTGCTGGCAGTCGCTCAGCCCCCAGGGGCCGGGCTCTGGTTCCAGGCGGAGCTGTGCGACATTCACTCACTAGGCCCTGCCCTGAGACACAGTGAAGGTGCTGTTCTCCACGCCGGGCTTGCCTCTGGCCCCGTCCCTTCTCTCCAGCTCCCGTCCCTATGGGGACTACATAACTTTTCAGACGCAGCCTGGTTAAATTGATTTGTTCATGTTTAGGAGAAGTCTCGGTTAGAAAGGAAGAGAAGGTCAAAGGAAAAGGAAGGGGCTGTTTCCAGCCCCTGGTGGGGGTGTAGCAGAGAGAAGAGACAGAGAAGAGCAAGGAAGGCAGCCCTCAGCATCGGCCTCCCTCCCCATCCGTCCACCTGCTCTCTGCAGCGTCCGCTAGTGAGTGCCAGCCTTCACCTGGGCCTCGTGCCCCGCCTGTGCAGCACAATGACTGGATGGGACGATGGGGGACCCAGCCGCAGCAGATTGCTGTGTGGCTGGTCCCGCCGTGTGTGCTTGTGGGTCGGGCCCCTGCGCGCTCCCCCGGAGGCCCAAGGTCAGGGTGGAGAGACTGTGGCATGAAGGAAATTAGGACCAGCAAACGGACTCCAGTGCCAGGAGTTAGAACCCCATCGCAGACGGCCCAGAGGACGAGGGGAGAGCTCACCTGCCCCCAGCAGAGAGACGAGGGCAGGCAGGCCAGCTGCTGCCCAGCAGAGGACGCTGGGCCTGGAGGGAGCACCGCCTTCTTCCCGGATCCCACAGAACGCACCACCGTCAGAGACAGGAGCGGGAGACAGGCCGGAATCCCCAGACGGTCACTAGAGGGGGACTTCCATGATGAAAGTTGATAGATTCTATCAAAGTGGACACAACCTGAGTTTCTCTCTGCTGTTTCGAAGGAAAAGACCTGTGGAAGACAGCCGGGCTGAAGGAAGGGACACGAATGTATGCACTGGCATACTGGAGTACGTCGTGAGCCATAGCCGTGTGACCCTGGTAAATAAGTCGAACACTATTTAGCTTTGTCACATTAGTCAATTATTTGTGAGCTAACCGAAGGTCTCTGCCCCGCCTCTGGCCCCGACGTTCCCTGACAGGTGGTGAAAACTCTGAGACCTGTCCCTGCAGGTCGATAGGCCCGCGTGGATTAAGCACGTTTTAGGAACGACAGGGACAGCGTCTGCCTCCCTGTAAAGGCTCAGAAAGCAGACAGAGGCTGAGTCCCCTGGCCACTGCCCAGCCCCTCCTGCAGATGAGAGGAGCCACGCCACCAGCTGGGGTGCCCCATCAAGGGGGGGTCTGGTGGGGAAGCCGGCCCTCGGCCCTGCTGACCCCTTGCCTGCGTTACCTGCGGTATGGAACTGGCAACCGGTCGCCATGGTACTTTCGTCACAGTTCACACACACACAGGCTGCTGGGCATGCACGCCCCGACTCACAGACTGTGTGCTACAGCCACTCGCAGTGGCAGCCACACTGACTGGGTGTGGTGCACCACGCGGCTGTCACGTCTCCATCTGCCTTCACCCTCGTCGTGGCTCTGTGAGACACGCAGACCAGCGGATGTCATCCCTTCTGCCCACTCCGCCAGAGAGAAGACTGCCCGGAGAGGGACTTGCGTTTCTATGGTTAATTAAATGCAGAGTCCTGTGCCCTCCCTGGAAACTCAGGGGGCCTCCTTTGAATGTGCTCTTGACAACCTGGTCTCCTGGCAGAAGAGCTGGGTTCCCGGGGAGCAGGCGGCTTTCTGTTCCCCACGGCGGGCGGGCACGGCGCCTCCTACCCCCCTCACACTAGGACCTCACCTACTGCTGCCGGAGGGAATGTGTGGACGGAAGGCACCGCCCTGAAGAAAGCTCTTGCTTTTTGTCATAGTAACTTGGGGGCTGCCGCTGCTGAACATGTGAGAGAACCGATAGATTTCCCGCGAGCGATCTCGTTGCATTTGATATTTGGGATATTTACCGTTCCTGAAAGTTTGGGGACGTCAAGGGGTTAGGTACGGTGTTCTCACAGTGTCCCAGGACTCTGCTCTAAGGCATCTCCACCAGGAAATGCATCCCGCACGCTTTCCCCGCTGCTCAGCTTCTTGGGATGCGAGGCAGCGCCTGGGCAGCCTGCCTTCCTCGCGCCACGATTTCCTGATGACCAGGTTGTTTCCCCACCCTGCCACCAAAACAAAGGGAGACCCGATCACAGGGGACCAGAGCCCAGCCGAGCAGAGGCGAGAGCTGGAGCCCGGTTCTGCAGCCCTGCCTGTGGTGTGGGTGAGGCGTGTGCACAGATCGTGGGGGCTTCGGGGACAGGGGTCCAAGCAGGCCATTCCTTGCACTGTAACTGATGTGATCACCTTTTGTTCCTCCCAAAGGCCCCACTGATTCAACATTAATAATTCTCATTAGAAGGGATACTGCAGCAACCCTGACTGAAATATTTCAAAGGAGGGGGCTCTCAGCACTGCCACCGGCCAGCTGGCACCACTGCATCGCAGAGAGAGCAGAAATCCTGCCCCTTTGGGGGCGCGAAGGACACGCATGCGCTCAGCGTGCACAGGAGGACGGACGGCGCCGTGGCTTCGCGAGTCCGGGCGGCGCCTCATCGGAGTGCAGCCCACTGTCTCACTGGATCAGAATGAGCTCCAGTGAAGACTGGTTTCACGGGTCCAGTGTGTGTGTGTGACTCTCACGTTAAGATAACACACACTGATGATGGGCTCTAACGCTGACCCCCTGCTCGGGTGCAGCCTGACCAGACCGATGGGTGATCTGAAGCTGCAGTGTTCATAAAAATCAGAACAGAGGAAGTTTTTATTCTAAAATTGTACTCTCCACGTTCATTTATCAGTGATAGGACATAGAGGCAGTCCCATAGCTGGGATTTTCACATCATGAATCGATGATTCGGGACGGGCTTATCCCTTCATTTGGTGTGTATACTGGGTGTTGAGTCCCTACTACGCACCGGGTACTGTGGAGACCAGCACAAGAGAAGGCCTGACGACCCCTGCGTGCTGAGCAAGAGAATGGGGCTCCCAGTGCAGGGCACACACTCGTGTGTCCACACCCGCACCCGGTACACCTTCCTCTAGGGCAGCGCGTTTCTTATTTTTTACAATATTTTATGTTACTCTCACCAAAGCTGTTTATAGTGCAGAAAGTACACTTAATCGTGAGCTTCCCGGTAGCTTCGGTGAAAGAGAAACCACGCAAATAGTGACAGTATTACAACAACGCAGACACTGAGGGAGCCCTAGCCTTGTGCCAGAGATTCCGAAACACTCGATGAGGTCGGTTCTGTGGGCACCGCTGTTTTCCACTTTTGAAAACTGAGCTTCTGGGTGTCCCTGATGACAGGGTGACGAAGTGATAGAACCAGATGAAGTCATGGGGACTGGGATTCACACACAGGAACGTGACCCCAGACAATGGGTCAAACCTAGGCACGGCGCCTGTAGGGAAAATATACCTTCTGGCTGAACTGCTACTTCAGATAGGAGGAAAAAATACCGACCCAGCAAAAATTCCACGCAGAGCAAAAGGTGAGCAGAAGGGTCCGAGAACCACCCTTGTGGAAATTTTTGGGGGGCACATCCCTCTAGAGGCATCCGGGGTGAGGTCTTTTTCTTGAGTGATTTTGATCATCAGTCTGGAGAATTCTTTGGTGCCTGCCTGCTCCATCAATGCCAGCTCTTTGTAAGAAATTCATAGGGACAGCAGTTTGTTTAAATTGATGCTCGGAGAAAGTAGATGGATGTCAAGGTCCCAGACAATATCTGATGACCTAAATTAACTGTCACCTCATTCTGCATTATGGATGGGGACCCAATGTGACCTGGATATGTGGCCAATCAGAGAGGGGCTGGCGTCTGTCGGGGGGCCCCCAGCTCTGACCCACGCATGTCTAGGGGTTGATTGATGGGAGTGGAACTTTCCTGTGATTTCTCAGCCCTGTGTTAGGGTTGGTGAGGTTTATTCCAACGGGAGCATCTTTCCCTCTTCTCCCCAAATGTTCACTCGGTCCCATTTCTCTATTTCCAAATATTATTCAAATTCTCGCTCACATCGCTGTCCCCAGTCTCCCCGGCTGTAATTCACGTCTGCTTCCGGTTACTCATCTGTCTCTTTGGCTTCATTTTTCTCTCTTGATGAATTCTCACGTTGGGCTCTCCTGAGCCTTTGGCCTTTCTCTTTTTAAGTCAATGGCCTTCATTTCTGGCTGTGCATTCAAATCACTTTGTAAACTTAAAAAGGACTTGTGCTCAGACCCCAGGGAAAGCCAATTAAATAAAAATCTCTAGAGGGGGAACATGACATTTGGTATTTTGCATAAGTCCCCTCAGGGGACCCAACGCCACAGCCCTTGGTAATTTCTTTCATTCCCAAGTGTCCAAACTCTGCCCGGGGCTGACAACTCATACTTACTTCCTACTTTTTCCTGAGGGTTAGATGCACGTATCCACCCATCTACTCGAAATTTTCAACTGTATGTCCCTAGGCATCTAAAACTCATTGTTGAAAACTGTATATTTACTCGAGACTCCAACCCAGATGAAGCCTCAAAGCAAGGAAACTGTAATCTCTTTTGCCTGCAGGCTATGGTTTTGAGCAAACTGCTTCCATGTTAGTCTCTTTAATAACAAGACGATGACATAGCAACATCCTCCTGGTAATGAGCGAGGATGATCATGCATGCAGACTTCTTAACTTGGCCTGACTTGACATCAAGAAGTCTCCTTGTTCACAGACTGTAAGCCCCACAAGGGAACACCAAATCTGTCCCCTGCAGCCCTGTATCCCCAGTGACCAGTGCCTGACCTGGCACATGGTCAGCACTCAGTAGAGAGTGGCCATTAGAAGAGTCTGGAAAGAAAGGCAGGGGACCGCGTGTCCAGGAGCCACGCGAGGGGAGCCAGGGCTCCTTTCCCAGCTTCTGGCACCGTAATCTCTAAACAGGCCACCCCTATTAGCAATGCTCAGCATCCTTACCACTTCCAATGTTTACAGTTGTCCCCCCTTATCTGTGGGGGACCCATTCCAAGACCCCCATGGATACCTGAAACCATGGGTAGTACCAAACCCTGTATATACCGTGTGTTTTCCTGCACATACCTATGGTGAAGTTCAATTTATAAATTAATTAGGCACAGTGAGAGACTAATGACAATAATAATGAAATATAATCATTATAATGATCTACTGTCATAAAAGTGATGTGAATGCGGTCTCCCTCTCTCTCTCATAACCGATCTGGTCACCGGGAGGGCCATGCAGTGACTGACTGAGGGGCAGCATGCGCAGCGTGGCTATGGACAGAGCGGGACAGCTGGAGATTTCACGACACTGCTCAGAACAGAGTGCAATTTAAAACGTACGACTTGTTATTTCTGTTTTTTGACTGCAGTTGGCCATGGGTAACTGAGACCGTGGGAAGCAAAACCATGGATCAGGCGGGGCTACAGTAGTGGGAGGGTCCTGTGTGTGGTGGGTTCAGAGCGGAATCATATCCAGGCACAATCGACTCCAACATTGTGAAGTGGATTACACTAGTGTTGCCATTTTTCTGAGGGGAAATCAAGGCTTGCAAACATTTAGATGACTTGCCTAGAGTCACCATCTGGATTGGAGATCCCGTATCCCTGATCGCAATGTCCGTGACATAGAAGAACTTGCTGCGTAAGATGGCCCCAGGGATAAATTGAGGGGAGTGAAGTCCAATTGCATTTAAATCTAACGGATGCAGGATGCGTCCATCGGCCCATTTTTCATGCTTACAAGGCCACGATAACAACATTAGCAACGATATCTTTTCTCATTGTGTTTGGAAGAAAACCACACTGAAACGGCTCTTTCTTTCAAATAAATGTCTAATTAGCAGCCAGATCATCTGGTCAAAACAAGCAAGAAGGATGGGCATACTTGTTTAAAACACAGTCCCTCTTTGTACAGACTCTTGAATACGCTTAGTGACCGAGTCTTTGCACAGATAAGATTAATAGCTGCACTTTGTAAAATGAGTTTGACATTAAACCCAAGCAATTATTTGGATACTATTAATGTCCTGAGTTTGCCCGCCTCTGCCTAGGAACCCATAGCATGTGTGTGGAGTCCCAGTTCAAGGATTTTCTAAATGGGCTATGTTATACTAGATGTCAGCGGAGGGCTTTGTCCGAAGCAGAGCAAATTCTGCACAATCCCAAACAAATCATCTGCTATAATCTCATGAGCTCTTGCACGTCACTTCCACGGCCAGGACTGGCTACATAGTTGGAAGGCTGAACAAAGGGACCATGATTTCAACTGATGGCCCTGTCCCAACCCCCAAGTGCTGAACGTCTCAGGGAGGAGGCAGCGGTGGTGTTCGCTAATCGCACCTCTCTTTCATGTGACAACGATCAAAAACTTCACGTGGTCCCGCTTGAGGGCAGACTCCATGCCCCAGGCCCAACCCCGGCAGTGCCTGCTGACCTCACTCCCTGCTCTGTCCCACGGACTGCGTAGGTCTGGCCCTTCCTCCTGGACTCTTCTTCTTAAATATTAGGTCTGCCTTTTCTCATTACATTGCCTGGACTATGTCCAACTCAAGACACAGAATCTCTTAGCTTTTGTTTACCATATTCCATCGTCAAAGTCTCTACTGTTCTTCATTGATCTATGTTTTATGAATAAATTTTCAACATCTGAAGCAAATGGAGAAAAACTGCATTGAGAAGCATGAAAATAGGTGACATTTCCAGATTCATATCTTAAAAGGAATCGTCAGAGCCATCCGTCATCCTGTCAAGGTAACTGTTATATCCAAAATGACTCGTGCTCCGACTCTCGAAGCTTCCCGTGCAGAAAAGGGACAGCAAAGAACGTCTGAGTTCTTCCTCCTGAGACTCTGCTAATGGCAGAACCACTTCACCACCCCCCTCAGTTCTGCAGACTCGAAGTGGCGGAGTTCTTTGTCTTTTAATTGCTAGACATTATTTTTTTAGAACAGGTTTTGATTTGTAGAAAAGCAGATTTTAGAGCTGTCACATACAACACCCTAAAAATGGTCCCATGTATGTTAACACATGACATTGGTATGCTACATGTGTTACCATGAGTCGACCTATGTGGACACGGGCAAACCTCACAGGCATCGTGGGTTCCGTTCCAGACTGTCGATAAAGCAAATATCCCTATAAAGTAAGTCACAACCTGTTCGCTGGTGGAGGGTCTGGCCTTCAATTTGTAAAAACTGCGACGTCTGTGAAGCACAGTAAGATGAAACATGATAGAAGGAGGTGCCTGTCTGGGTGCTGACACCGCACAGCGGTGGGACCCCCATTCCAGCGCCGCACAGAATGGATTGCCCGCCCTAGAGACCACGTGCACCGCACCTGCTGGTCCCTCCTCCGCTCGCCCCTGAGCCATGGGCCTTCTACTGTCCCCGGAGCTCGCTGTCTCCAGAGTGTCATGCAGCTGGGACCCTACAGTGCATGTCTTTTTCAGACTTGCTTCTTTTACGGAGTCATGCACAGTTCAGATTTCTCCTTATTTTTTCTTCTAATAGCTCATTTCTTTATATCTTTGAATAATATTCTGTTGTGCGGATAGACCATAGTCTGTAGTTGGTGTTTCCAGTTTTCAGAGACTGTGACTAAAGCTGCAGTACTATGTGTGAGGACATACGTTTTCAACACAGTTGGCTCTGTATCCAACAGTTCAGGGATGGGGCAGAAAGTGAGACGAAGTCCAGCTTTGTAGGAAGCTGCCAGTTTTCTGGCGTGGCTGGGCCATTGGCACTCCTCTTACTGCTCCTGAGGGTCTGGTGGCCCCACCTCATCCCCAGTGCATGATGCTATCCCCTCGCCGGGCTGCTGTGACATGAATGGACATTCACTGCACAGTGAGTCAGTGGTGTAGAGAGTGCACGAGGCTTGTGTTTCCACGGGACTTAAATTCTAGTTGACAATGGATAAAGGGAAAAACAAGTAAGCAAGCTTCTTGGATAGCCATACTCCTTGTAAAAGAAAAGAATGGTAGGAGAGCCGGTGACTAGGAGGAACCAGCAGTATTTCAGGGAGAGTTACTGTGAAGTACTTCGGATGGTGGTGTCCGCTGAGAACTGAGCTGTGTGTTACAGGGTGATCTGGGGAAGAGCCTTCCCCAGAGACTGAACCCTAAATGTGAGGGCCTTCAGGCTGGCACGTGGTTACTGGTGTACAGGCCACACACGCCACCACCGTGACTGGATTACGCTGGGCACTGTGGGCTCTGCTATGACATGCATGTGGAGAGCAGACGGGCAAGGCGGGGAGAGGTCAAGCCTTGGCGGTCATGCAGTGCTTTAGGCTTTATTCTAACTTCTTTGGGATGTCACGGGAGTAGATGGACATTTTGTAACCTGAGTTTGTTTTTCTGTCTGCAGAGAATGGGCATTTTGAAGCACGAGCGTGAGGACGATAACAGAGTCACAGCCGATCTGGGAGGAGGTAAGGGCGGTCTGGGTTGTGATGTGGTGCAGGTGGCTGGTCTGTCATGTCCTTGAAGACAGGCGTTAGGAGCAGCTTCAGATGGGGTGCAGGTGAGGGAGGGAATGGAGGATCAAGGCTGACACGTAGGTTTTTGTTGGGAGGTACTGAATATTGGTCAGGCTGTGGATACATTTTGAAAGTAGAAATGAAAGGATTTGGTAAAGAATCGAGTGGGGGCATGTGACAGAGAGGAGGGAAATGACTGGAATGAAGATGCTAATAACGACGTGCTGATTCCTTTCTATTGGCTTTTGGAAACCTGGGGTGTGTGGAGCACAGTCAGAGTCAAGAACAATGCTGTTTTGGCACGGCAACTCATCTTTGCCTAGAAGTCGAAACAGCCCCATTTGGTGCTGAGGCTTGGAAAGATCCGTGCACATTTCAGGCAGTAAGGGTTTGCTGACTATAGAGCAGAGCTCTCTGCTTCATTCCATACATATTAAAGCACCTAATCCTGTATACAATGAGAAAACATTTATGGTCATTTTCCACTTGACCAATACCTCACTGTAACAGTTCTGATGGGAGTGAGCCATGGAAACGCAATCCAAATACGGAGGAGACAGAATCTCCAGTTAGTCAGAAACATCAAGAATAACTAAATTGGGTTAAAACTTTTATTCTCATGTCTCCAAGCTATAAAGAGCTCCACTCCATATATATATTTTCCTACTCTCAGCTTGAGAAATTACACTAAATTTCAATACCTAATTTAGATTCATTTCAAAGTTGTATTAAAATGCTGCTGAATATCTCCCTCTGTTAATGCAAAATAGTGTCTGGATCCCAAATGATCCCCACCAGCACCTACTCACTGCCAGACAGTTTTTCAACTATTTAAGTAGACATTTTATAACAAATCATTTAATAGAAATATATGATTTATGTAGGGGGAGCATAGTGCTTCATTAAAATAAATTAGAAAAGGTTAGACCTTGAGTTCAAGCCAGGGTAATTACTTCGCCATTACCTTGTCTATAGTTTTATCACTTCCATTCTGTACTGACTGGTTCATTCTCCATTCTGTTTTCTTTGAAGAAATTTATAAATGCCCATAAAATAGCTTTTGTCTCTCTCTCTGTATGTGCGCTCTCTGTCCCCCACTTGAATGCCGCACCGGAACCACTCTGAACCTGGAAAAGGGCACTCCGAAGAATAGCACTGGGAGAGGAGGCATGAAAAGAACTGTTCCAAGTATGCTGAGACGTATTAGACCTTGTACATGGCCTGGTCCTCTGAGCTTCACGTCTGTGTTTATTTCTACATTCTAATTGCTCCTCTGGACTGGGCGTCTGGATCAGCCCTCCCTGTGTCACCTCCATAATGTGCCGTGTGCAATCAAAGATGCTTGTGCTGCTTTACTTCTTAGTTCCCTTATGTGGGGAGTTTGGTGTTTTTGTTTTGTTTTTGTAAACAGGTTAGGTCAAACCAAACAACTCTGCATGGAAGGTAATCTGACAAAGGCATCAACAAGAGGGCCGTGGCAGGGTTCGGAAAAACCATCAGTGCGGAAGGCGCTGTGGGTTCGGACGGTGGCCCTGTGAGGTCAGGTTACCACCTACATGACTGCGGCATAAACATGATGAAAACTAAACCCGGGGGCTGGACGGTAGAGAATCCTGGGAAATGGACAACTTTATGAAAAGTTAAGAGCCAGACAGTTCACCGCTGCTTACACTCTCACACTCCAGATACTTCGAACTACTGCTCACTGCTATCACGAGAGCCCCGCGTGTTACAGGACCGTGGCTGATGGAGGCGGCACAGGACAAGCAGGTACGTGGAGGGCAGGGCTCAAAGCCCAAGTTCGCCCAGTCTCTCTGGCTATGGGACTGGGCAAGCGGTTTCATTTCTTGTCCTCTTCTTGAAGAAGGAATGATCTCCCTCCCCCACCTCTGTCTCACAGGTATAAAGTAAGGATCTATAGTAAGAGCAGCGACTAGTAAAGCGAAACTGCTACCATTGCCCTCATTTCCAGAGGGCTTACATCAGTATGCTCTGCGGTTTTTACTTTGCTCGTTCAGTCTTTACGACAGCCTTGTGACAAAGGCAGTGTTAAATTATAGATTTATTGGTAAGAAAAGTCAGTCTCAAAAACTTAATCTAGGTTTTCCAAATCCACACAGAAATTAAGTCATAGGAGCAGGAATAAAATCCAATTTTTTCAGACCCCAAGCCCTGTGTTCTAGCTATTGATGGGAAAACACTTTCAAAAACATTACCTGGGTTATTACTAATGTGAATGTGTTGTTACATTCAGTCTTTTCCCCAGGAATCTGCCGATTCAGGCTGGTCTCTTGGCTAACAAATGCCTTTGGCATGGACAGTCCTTAGACAAACCTCTTAAAGAGGTGCCCAGTCTCCTGTCATGTACACAAATAACTGTGACCCCACGTTGTTGTTCGGGAGGTGGTCGCCATATTACATTCAATACGCAGAAACTCAAGACTTGGTGGCCTAGAGTCTCAAGGTCTCTGAGTGATGGGGATGCAGGGAAACCCAACCTGACTTTCTTCGTTTCGGCACAGTGTTTGATTCGTAACGAATGCTCAGGAAATGCTAAGTTTTGTCTTTAGCCTGTTAAAAAGTGAGGAAGGTGATCAGCATGAGGGGAAGTGTTTGAACATTCCCTACAGTTCATCACTGTCTTTAGCTTTCGCTTCTGTGGCCCTGTCCCTAGAAACTTCAGCCTAGCCTTTGCTCTATCCCGAATGCAACTCAGCGTATACTGAATTGATTCCACTGAGGTGAAGCAACTAATTTCTCTGTTCAAATTTCTTATGTGGCTCCTTCTGGAATGATCTCCTCCCATATATGCTTAACGTCATCGACCCTGGCAACTCTCGCTCCAGCCAGGAGCTCTCAGCACGTCACTGCGCCTGACCTGAGCCTCTCTCCGTGGACACTGTTTCCCATTGGTCCCAAGTCTTCTGCTTTGACACTTTAAAATGACACATCCTCCCACTTAGGTCTTGGCTCAGTGCGCAGTCTCCTGCCGCCCCTGAGTGGATGCACTCTGGGAGGAGTTGGGTCCCCAGCCCCTACCACGGCCTCGTTCCATTTCTGACTGCGGAATCCCTGCAATGCGGTATCTTCTCCCGGCCTCAGGCCCGCCTCGAACACGCTGCCTTCAGCACCCGTGTCCCTAACAGAGTGTGCTTGCCTAGTGCCTCCTTGTTTCATTCGTCCAAAAGAAGGAGCGCTGATGGCCGACACCACAGTCCTGGTGAACAGCCCGAATCTGAAGTTCTCTAAGGCACTTCCCCAGTCCTCCCCTCCCCTGCGGCTCCCCGCTCCATGTGCTCGAGCACATGGCGGCCAACATGCCAGCAGGAAGGTGCTCCTCTGAGAACTCGCAGGTGAGATTTTACTGCATGAGGAAGACGTTTCTGTCCACGCTGGGACTTTAGAGGCAAGCTCTGAAACCGTGTCGCTGCTGCTCTCTAACCCTCAGGCAGCAGGCCAGGGACTTGAACAGGGAAAAGCGAAGGAGGCCTTGATCTCATTAACCTCAGGCTTCCATGTCCCACAAGCTGCTTGCAGGCCTGGCCCCACAGGACACCCGGGCAGCGTGGCAGGTGCAGGATGACACCACTCTGACTCCAGGTGACTTACGGACCTGCCTTTCAGAACTGAGGAGGCCACGTGTCCAGGCAGGGTTGGGCCTGTCCTGGTTTCTGAGGAGCTGTGCTAAGAGGACGGGATTCTGGGAGGTGTTCCAGGCAGGCCGTGCTGACAAGTCGGTCCAACAGGATAGGCTACTGTGGATTGGCTGAGGGCTCCCCAAACTTTCCAAATCTGCGCACATTCCTTATGATACTACCATAATGGCATTTTCCTTATTTCACTCATGGTTTAATTAAAAGAGTAAAGTTTACGTTGCTACTGTGAACAAAAAAATCACCATGACCTCCACAAAGCAGCTAATTACAATATTATAAATAAACATCATGAAAACAACAACCATTTTTATTTAAAGAGATATTGATATAGTTGGAATAATACCAACCATGTCTGAAAGTGTTTTCTATCTATTGCCTTTTAAAAAACAACAGCTTTATCGAGATTTAATTCATGTACGACACAATCCCAACACATAAAGACATAAAGAGCTTGGAACTTGTCACTCTTATCATTACCAAAAAAAGCTAAAATATGACAGTAAACACCTTTTCTTGGACATGTCAGAGAACAGAGGTTGCACGACAGAAAGCTACTCTTTTTTTTTTTTAAGATTTTATTTATTTATTTTCAGAGAGAGGAGAAGGGAGGGGTGAAAGAGCAATGTATGGTTGCCTCTCACATGGCCCTCACTGGGGACCTGGCCCGCAACCCAGGCATGTGCCCTGACTGGGAATCGAACTGGGACCCTCTGGTTCCCAGCCCGCGCTCAATCCACTGAGCCACACCAGCCGGGCAGAAAGCTACTCTTAAATCTATACACATAGGTGAGTTCGGGGGCGCAGGTGGGATCTGCTTACCTTGGGTAGAAGCTGCTGGAGCCATGATCTGTTAGAAACACTTACGTGAAAAATGTGAAGAATTCCTAGTGGCGGAATTACTAGTGTGAGAACGAGAAACTCCCGGGGGGCTGCTTTGGGGGGGCCGCCACACTTTCAGACTTTTAGCAACAACCGAACCAGTTCTCATAGTAAAGGAGCCAGAAGGATTGCGTTGTGACTCCAGCTGAAAGATGGGACAGCTAATCTTGGTGAAATACCCCCAGAGTGTTCGCCATAACACACGCCTGCTCTTCAGAGAGAAAGACCTTGACATTACGGCAAAAATTAAACACGGGCCAACTCCTAGGCAGAATAACATAGAACTTCACACTACAAGCCTGTGCACATATCTTTGGCTTTCAACAAAAAATTACAAGTTGTGTCAAGGGCAAGAACCAAACACACCGGAAATGATAGAGCGATCGTGAAAGCTGACGGTGATAGGGCACAGGTGTGGAGTGACCGGACCGGACGGGAAGGTACCTGTGGTTCCCGCTCAAAGGGCCTTTATCAGAAAAGGTAAAGAAAATGCAGAAACAGATCTGTGAAGTCAGCAGAGGTGCGAACTCTAAAAACAAATTAAAAGGAAGGGTAAGAATTAAAAAACAGTATAACATAAATAAGGAACACCTTTGATGGGTTGGTTCATCAATCGACTGAACGCCACCAAGGTAGGAATCAGTGAGCTTGAAGATAGGTTGATAGAAACTTCTCAAACTGAAAAGTAAGGAACAAAAAGAAGATTAATTACAAAACACAGAGAAACATCCAAGATTGGTGGGCAGATTTCAAAAGATGTAACATAGGTCTCTCTGGAACACCAGAAGGAGAAGAAAGATAATGGAACAGAAGAAATCTAAAGAAATAATATCCACGATCTTTCTAAAATTAATAACAAAAATGAAACCACAGGTGCAGGAAGCTCAAAGAATATCAAGCAAGATAAATATTCCAAAACTTCACACCTAGACATTTCATATTCAAACTGTAGAAAAGCAAAAATAAAGAGAAAATTTTGAAAGAGTCCGGGGTTGGGGAGGGACAGTTTACCTGTAGAGGACCTAGGATCAGAATTCCAGAGCAGGGGACAGCTCTTGGCGGGGGCCGGGGGGTGGGGGCGGGGGAGGGGAGGCAAGGGGGTGCAGGGATTGAGCAAAAAGAGAAAAGGACTCACGGACGTGGACAACAGTGTGGTGACTGCAGGGGTGTATAAGGGGATAAATGGTAATGGGAAAAATGCAATAAATAATTTCATTAAGAAAAGAATTAGAGGACTTCTTGGCACAGATCGTCACCATCATCACGCTATTGATCTGTCTTTGGTCTTATCTCCCAGCCCGTGTTATTTGACAAAAGAGTGAATGAGCAATGTTTGTGCGTATTTTCTTTCCATCAAATAGTACTAAAGTTATATATTAACTTGCCTTCCAATAAGATATATTTCTTCCATTAGTTTCTTGCCGGACTCCTAAGAAACATAAGCAAGGGTAGTACTGAGATAACCTGATATATTTTGGGTGCCTTTCCCTCAGGACAAAAATGTAATAAGCCCCAGATGAATAAATAGAACCGGACATGAAATTTCTGCTGTCGATCAGAAAAAAAAAAGTGGAACTCAGGATTATTCATCTTTTCAGAAATTTTCATTTCCTTCCAAGAAATGCTGTTAATGGCTTATAACGTGATGGGTGAGTATGATGAATATTACAATGGTCAGTGCTCACACGAAACCTCTCAAGGTCCCTTAAAAACAGAATAAATTGTACATCGTCATCAGGTTTCACTGGGGGTATAAAAGCAATTTATTTAAATTATGCATTTGCAAGGTTAAGACACATGTTCCCCCATATTGATTCACAATCGTTTATTTAGCACCTGCCATGGGCCGGGAGCTGCACTGAGCACAGGGGGTCGGGCACAGCCTGCCAGACCACCTCGGTGAGTGCCCCGCAGAGTGGGACGGCCATCTACCTGGGCACCCGCTGCTCCGGCGGGAGGGAAGTCCAAGTCCACATTTGAGTCCACGATAGCAGCAACTGGCCCGAACTTGGCATCAACCTTGGTGTAAGGTCTTTTGCAATATATCATGTCACCAAGTCTTTACATGAAGACATTAAGATAAAAGGGGTTTAAGGAACTTACTTCAAACCGCAGGGCACAAAGAGGACATTTTGAGGGTCTGCTTCTGATCGGTTTTGGTTTTCTAGTGCCAGAGCAAGTGGTCTTCATATCGTGCTGCTCTAGATGAGACTGAAATAGTGCTGCTGACCCTGCCACACGCAGCCTGCCAAGGCCAAAGGCAACCACGGCTTCTCCCAGCTCTGCACCTGCCTGTCCACCAGTCCACGCTGCCCGCCACCCTCATCAAGGCGGCATGGGCTCCGTGTCTGGCCGGCACGCTGGCCATTACCTTGGGCCTTCATGTAGTCTGTTGTGTAGCCACATGCAGGGAAAGAAACTCAGTGATGGAAACGTCTAGTAATCCACTGTGCTGGATTTAGTGGTCACAACCAAATACGCCGTCTACCAGCACTGATTACACGGGAGGCGCTGTGCGTGGTGCGTTGTGCGTGCCGCCTCCATCCTCACCTGCAGCCCGCAGCCCGGCAAGCAGGCACGCCATTGTTTCAGGCTGACAGGTGGTAATGTGGAGACTCAGGGAGGATAAATAATTTTGAGTCCACACAGCTAAGGAGCACATATAAGTGTTAGCCAGTTTCGACTCTTCCTAAAGTGATGTTTTTCCCACGTATTCGGACACCAACTGATGCACCATTATTCAATTCTAACACTAACTTCCCAGGCTTAATGTCAGATCCCACAAAGGATCTGAAGGGCAAAGTGGCCAGCCAGACTCCCCCCACATCCCCAGGCCACCTGCTCTTCTGGACAATTGGCACAAATCGGGGAGGCTCCCCCACTGCCCCTCATGCTCAGTGATTCTCTGGAGGGGGGGGGAGTAACAGGACAACGAAGATAAGATGTACTCACAAGCCAATAGCCTGTGTTGGGAGCAAAGGGACAAGTTCATGGGCGAATGGCATAAAAGATGCACGTGTGACCACTGCACCGGGCTTAACAGTCACATCGGGCTTGGGGGTGAGCTGTATGTCAGGGTTGGGGGGCAGCACTGTCTGCAGGGCACCGACTGGAGCCTGGAAGAGTGAATTATTGAATAACATTGACAAAACCGAAACTGGGACTGTCCCTGGATGCCTGAGAGAAGTCCAGGGGATACGTTAGGTGGTCAGTGGGGTTTAGATAAGAAGGACCAGTTCCCAGGTGGCTAGGACTCCCAGGCCGATCTCAGCAGAGCGAAATAATGAATGTGTGTGCCGATGCTTTGCTGTAACACTCACGGCAGCCTTTTCTTACTGAACAAGACTCTCATGCCAGAAACTGCGGGCTTCATTATCCAAACACTCTCCAGAGCACCCTCAAGGTGGGTTTTCTGCTTCTCATTTCACGACAGGTAATCCGAGGCTCAGAGAGGTTAAGCTAATTTGCCCGGGGTCATGGGCTCTGAGCTGGAGGAGGTAGGGCTCCAACCCGGCACTTTTTTCCACCCCGGCTCCCTCGGGCTGGCTGGATTCCTCAGGGCGCTGGGCTTCCCAGTGTGCTCCACCTCATCCTCTCCCTCTGAACCCTCCCTCTGAACCCTCCCTCCGGAAGCCCAGTGGGAAGCGGAGTGCCTCTGCTTAATGAAACACAGCGGCTGTGACCGGAGCCAAACCCAGAGGGGCCCCCAGGACGGGACCAGACCCAAATCTCTCCAACAGAGGATGTGACGAGCAGCCCTCTCATTAATCACGCCGTGTCAATGACTCCCCAAACACGCACATGCTCAGCCAGATGCAGACAAACGCAGTTATCTCCAGCAAGAACAATTAGCAAGTCACACACTTCATGCTGGGGAAGCAAGACCATGTCAGGGCTGAGTGGGCTGAGCAGTCTGAGCCGCTTCTTCTTCCACTGCCCTTGGACATGTGGAGGGGAGGCCCGTCCTCCCCGGGAGCCCTCGGCAAGTACAGGTTTCATTCCCCTGGAGATGCTGCACTCGTCCTTCGCCCGTGGACTGCTGCCAGGGACGCTAATCTGATTTCTCAGGCACGCTAATCCTATTTCTCCCTCAGGTACCAATTCCCCCTCTCTAATCATGCCCCTCTGCACCTTTAATTAACAAGCTGCTGTGATGAAGCAATCAAACCTCCTAAAGCCCATGTTATTATTACATTTTAAATATCTGATGCAAGAGCTTACGCAGTGAGATGTTAGCATTCAGCTGTGATTTGGGGGAGATACGCGAGGTTCTGTGATTTCTTGTCGGTTTTTGTCTTTCCTCTGGTGCCAACAATGCCCTTTCTAAGTGGCAGAATAAAACAAGAGTCTCCAGCGTTTTAATCCCAGGAACAAGAATAATGCATCCATTTCAGCAGTGCCTGGCAGGTTGTAAAGCTCTCCCTCATAGTTAATGTCTTGGGGTTCTGGCTGCTGCCTGTCTCCCCAGGCTTGTCTCTCCTCTGCCCACTTGCTCTGTGTGTGGGCCCGGCCCCGTGGTCCATCTTTCAGGTCCCTGAATGAGCTACGCTCAGGAAAGCCGGCTCCCCCAGCGCTCCCACCCATATTCCTTTCTCCCCAGCCCACTTCATCCAGTTCGAACCTCACTTTCCCCGGGAAGTCTTCCAGGACTCCCTGGCGAGTCAGGATGCTTTTCTCCACGCTGTATCCTAAGTCTGGGTTTTCCGCTCTCAGCTCGGGGGCAGCCATATCCTCTGTATTTAGTCTATATACTCCGCGTGGTTGCTTCATTCATGCCTGCAGCCCCCTAGATCCTGACCTCTGGGGAGGCTGACTTTGCTTGTTCTTTCCCTCCTTTGGTTCCCAGGGATAGCACAGTGTTCTGCACATTGTGGCCCCTCAGTATTTACTCCCTGAATGATTTAATCTGGCTCTGCAGCAAATGCATTAGGTGCGTCTGCAGGCGCAGAAATTGAGGCTCAGAGAGGGATGGTAACTAACTTGCTGCAGTTCTTTGTCAGTCAGTGCTCCACGCTGTCAACAAACACAACCCCTCTCCCTAACTTCCACATCATTAC
Source organism: Micronycteris hirsuta (assembly GCA_004026765.1). NCBI lineage: Eukaryota > Metazoa > Chordata > Mammalia > Chiroptera > Phyllostomidae > Micronycteris > Micronycteris hirsuta. The sequence continues at coordinate 2,531 of PVJI01011950.1, read as the reverse complement.
TGCACCCACTGCCAAACACACACACACGTGTGTGCCCACATATACACGTGCACACCATGGGTGGGCACACGTGCACGCACACCACTTTTCCTAATGTTGAGGGAGAGTGAGGGGTGGCCGAATAACCTGGCGCTGCGCCTGGAGAAGAAAGACGGCAGTCCACGTCAGTGCCACGCACTCTGCTGACTGGGTGGGCGTGGGAAAGTTCTAGATGAGCCTCGCTTATCTTCAGTGCTCTGGAACACACAATGAGTGTGCAGTTATCACACTCTTGTGTCTAGGCAGGCAACCCACCTCTTGTACTCTGCTTTATGGTGCTGGGCTATGGCTCAGCCAACAAAACCTCTTTTGAAAACTGACTTCGTTTTATCACCGGCCAGCAGGAGGTGCTGGGGGAAGGCTGGAGACGGGAAGAGAGAGCAGGGGCGCGTTCCTTCCTGCTTGCTGTCCATTCCTGGGTCTGCGAGCCCTGCGGCAGCGGCGGCTCCTTGGACAAGCAGCCCGCAGTGTTTCCGGGGCGCACAGAGCCGACGACCTCAGGACCGGCAGCTGCTGGCACTGGCTGGCCGTCGCTCCCCCCCAGGAGTCCGCGTCCCCGCTCTGCAGCGCTCCTCCTGTGAGCTCCGAGTGCTAACAGTCCAACTTTTAGAAAACTTTCACGGAGATGTGAAGCACAGCACGGGGAACAGAGTCAACAATATTGTAATGACTACGGGCGGTACGGGAGAGTGCTACACCCACCGGGGGATCCCTGCGTAAGCGTGGAAATGTCTAACCACCGTGTCGCACACCTGGAACTAACATGAAACATCACTGCGTGCTAACTGTAAGTGGCAAGCGAAAAAAGAAGTCCAACTTTTTTTCTTTCTTTCTCTTCTGCCTTGCTGGGTCTTCAAAACCTGATGAACAATGACCGTATTAATTTTTCTCTTTAGAAATAACTGGCATAGTTTCTGTCTCCCAATTTGACCCTGACTGATAATATAGATGTGAATAAAATATGTCAAGTGCAGTTGCTGTGGCAATTATATGATAATAGGTGAAAAACGCTTCCTAAATTGGAAAGGGTAACACAACTGCCCACGTGATCCTGCAGGACGAGAGAGTCACCGCATGTGGCCCCGGATAACAGAACTGCGGTCCTCGTGTGAGCGCCACTGGGGGCAGTCTTGCCCAGCGCTGAGAGAACAGCTGTGGCGGTGGGACCTATTCGTCAATGAGGACGGTCGCGACGGGGCCACGATTCTTCCGTCAGTGGAGACACTCAGGTTCAGGATGGTTACAACGTCTGTACATGTTGCATGAGCACTGACACAGATGTGTGAGTGCACGCTCAGTAATTCAATCAGAGACTCAATTTAGAATGCCTACTGTGTGTATATTTCTTAGTAAGGCCCGTAAACCGGTGAGCAGCACATGCTCTTCCGTTCCGTGGTGGAGATAAAGCCAAGTGCCAGGGACACGCCCGGGGCAAGGAGGCAGGGCGTTGAGAAACACTGTGTGTGTAAACACACATCATGGGACCCCACAGAGGGGCAGCTCACCCAAGGGGCGTGTAGAACTCAACCACCGAGAAGGCTTGCTTTTGGGGGACTCAGAAATGAGAGGGCACAGGTGAGCCTGACCACGAAGGGGAGGAAGATCTGTGTCCGAATGTCCCGTGTTTATCTTCCCCTTGCTGGGGAGCTCGGTCCGACGCCAACGCGCCTGCTGGCCGAGCGTGTCTGCGTTGTGTCGATGGCAGTAACGTGCATAGCACAGTCGGATTTGCATTTGGGCCGAAAAGAGCCATTCTGATCTTTCTGTCTCTGCTTCTTCCTCTGACTGGAGGGATGAGGGAGGAATTACGTAATCAGAGATGCTAACGTGTAGAAATTGTCTGAGAAAAGATGTCTGATATTCCCAATTTATAGACGAGGCCACTTAAACTCGGCTGGCTCCGTGGCTCGCCCTGGGTCAGACAGACAGGGCCCAGGGCACGTGGAAGCGGAAGGAGTCCCTGCAGACCCTTTCGCAATGCCACGCAGCTGGAACTGCATGATTGTTTTTGAAAACATTTTTAATTTTTTTGAATTTCATTTTTTGTTTGATAACTTCAAAAATGCCACGTATAATCAGATCCAGCCCAACAAAGCTGACATTTTCCTTACAAGAATATTTTTTTCTATTGTTTGACATTTAAATTTTTTTCCTTTGTATGCTCCTTTTTTTCTAGTTTAAGAATGAAGATTAGATAATATTCATTTAAGGGACGTTTTCTTCTCATATTGTAGATTTTAATAAAACTATTTCTTGCACTTCAATTAAACACAAAATTTACTAAATGCTCACATTCTTTGTTTTTTGGCATTTATTTACTTTTTAAATTGAATTTATTGGGGTGACATTGGTTAAGAAAACTATATAGGTTTCAGGCTTTTAACCTTTCATTTCGAGGCAGAGTCTCGGTGTTACCTTGTTCCTGTTTTGCGGATTCATTCTATTTTCTGATTTGGCTAAAGAGCCTAAGGGGGCCTCCGATTCGGGAAGGG
>PVJI01011949.1:0-53796 GCA_004026765.1 Micronycteris hirsuta | reverse complement strand
AAAAAAAAAAAAAAGACTTTTGTTGGCTGGCTTTAACAGCGTCAGGCTAGGAGATCAGCTGTCTTCCTGTGCTGTAGTCTCAGCTGCCGTTCTGTCACCAGCGGAATTGCCGGGAGTTTGCAGCCCCTCGTCTGGCCTGACCTCCACCCTGAGTCAGAGTTTATGAGGTCTGTGGCTCCCGTCAGTGGGTTTGCACGAGGGACTCAGCACCGCAGGTCTGGGTTGTGTCTCAGGCCCTCCTGGTGTGAGCTCCGCGCCCCTGCATTCGCCGATCGCTTTTGTCTCTGGAATCGGAGCTTGCAAGCCGCAGGCCTGGGTGCCCGGTCGGGCAACTACGCCAGCCGCTCCCGACTGGTTCCACAGGGTGCGCGCCCAGTCCAGGAGCTGTGGGCTTGGGTTTGCCTTTCAATTCAGACTCCAATTCCTCCCGCTGGGATCAGCAGCCTCTGCAGAACAGTCCCCAGGTACGCACCAACCTCCGGACTGCTGGGGACCAAGACTCTTCCTACAGTCACGCGCGTCTTCTTTGGCAACTCACACACCCCAATCCAGCTCCCTCCCACGGATCCTGGAGCAAACCAGGAAGCTGCTGCAACTGGATCCACAGACCTCCCGGCTCCCCGTGAGGCCCGAGAGACCCCTTCCCTCCGAAGCAGTCTCCCTACCGCTGATCCTTCAGTTTTGTTCGCAGTCCTGGTTGCCAATCTTCCCCCACACCGGAATACAGCTGGGTGATCGCTCTGCTCCTCCGAAAATCGGCCAGATATCCCGCCAGTGGGCCGGAGGAAAGAGATCACGGTTCCTCCTTCACCGCCGCCATCTTTCGCTCCTCTAGTGACATATATTTTAATATCTTGAATTTTATTTATTAAGTTATTCTTTAAACATACAAGTAGTCAAGAGAATAAAATGACAAGTACCCATGTACCCAATATTCAACTTTATAAAAGTGTAATAATTTGCCATTTTCTCCTCAGAGCTCTTTTGAAGAAATAAAACATGGGGTCTCTGTTGAATCCCTGCTTACTTCTTCCTGATCGTGTTCCTTCTCTCTTCCCCTAGGGATAATCACTATCCTGCATTTTGTGATTATCATTGTCATGTGATTATAGGTCACTATCTGCTTTCAAATCCAAGCCCAGTAGACTGTGATTTTAGCTCTGCTCATTACTTTGCATTTCAGGTCTACGGGAATTATATGAGACGCCTGTTAGGCATTTCAGACAATTGAGATCCTCTTGTCATAACTTGTTTTGGGGAACTTTGCCTATTCATTTTAGCCACAGATAGTGCTGTATTGACACTTTGTACTGCTCTTTGGAGAAGCCACACAACCTTCCCACAGGTGCAACAAAATAGTATTCACCATGCAGTCTCTGACCTCCTGTCCCTTAGCCCCTTGTTGAAGACAGACAGATGATGCTGTGGCCTCAAGTATATACAACCTGGAAGTGTTTGTGATAGGGATGGGTGGGAGAGAGTTAAAGATCTGTGTAGTAAAGCTTTAACTAGTGGGAGACAGAAGACTTCAAATAAATTCTCCCTTTCTTCCATGGGTTGGGAAGGCATTTATATAGCCTCTCAGAAGACAGTCTTAGGAGATGATCAATCAGTCATACTTAATACATTAAACCGCTTTTTCCTTCTGCTCTGTTGCATTCCTCTTTTCTTTTATTTTTGCTCCCTGGGATTATACTATCTAAAAAAGTAGTGAGTCTTTGCCCAAGGCTATGCATTCTTGGGAGCCCAGGTTAAAACAGAGATATTTATCTTGTTTCAGCCCTGTCTTTTTGGCTTTATCTGTCCATATTTTATCTATTATTGCTATGTGTTTGGAGCAGAGGTGGTATAGCTACTGTTTCATCTTGGCTAGAAGTCATCGATTCTATCTTTGCAGTTTTTCTTGTTGAAATACATCAGCATTACTCTCTACTCTCCAAGAAATCTTTAGCATTAGTTATTGGTACATTTTCGATACATATAAAGCAATATGAACAAACTTTTAGCAAAGAGCTTGACATAGAAGAGGAACATGGTAAATATTAATTCCATTTCTGTGTCTTTTTCTAAAGTATTATATTAGAAAAAGAATATTTCCTTTCCTCTGCTTTGTACCTTTTTATACCACTATAGATACCTTATGTTGTATTTTTCCCCATGTGGTCTTTCTCCCAAGCCAGTGAACTTGAGGGCAAGAATTGTCTCACTCACTTTGCAAATAGCTCAGTGCCTGGCCCAATTGGCTCTCAGTTAATGAGTGTAGAATTGACCTTGCATTTGGTGTGTACATGAATAAACAGGCATAAACATTTTGAGTATTTAATTACAATTCTCTTGATTTCTGAATATATAAAACTATCAGTAGTTAGTTGGCAGGCTCACTGTTGTGAGGGCATATATGATCCTCCTGCTAACTGCAGCTGTTTGAGCAAATGTACTCACTGATGTGACAGTTTATCTGAAAAGGGACTATTCTACAAATAGCACACTTCCAGTAAGTCAAGATGTAACTCATAATGAAGATTTTATAATATCATGAGACAAGTGACTCATTAACAATGAAAGCTATTAATGTCACTGTTCTTAGTGAAGGATTGAAATAACATCCCTGATTATCCCTGATTAAAACAAAAAAAAAGCAAGACTGATGTAGTCAACACTGTGTATAGAGAGTTGGTGAATGTTTGGGTGTTGGGGGTAAAAATAAAAAGCTGCAATCTAAATGACTCCAAGGTTTCGAATTTGGATATTATGACAAGATGATTATGTCATTTTATGAGGGAGAGAAATAGGAAAAAATAAAAATGTTTAGGAAAAGTGGTGAGCTTGGTCTTGATCCTGACTTTAATATTAAAGAATGTTCATTCTTTCAAGAATTAATCCATTCAATTCATATTGAACACCTTCTGCTATTATTATCAGACTTTCCAGTAAGCTCAGAGCACACAAATGATATCATCTGTCAGGCATCTCCTTAAAGAAATGAATGAATTAAAAATTCATATTATTGAATTGGCAATGATGATGTAAAATTAAGGAGATGAAATTTAATGAAAATAAATTTGTGTGAAAAAATTTGGTGTCTGTTAATAGTATGTAATGGCTACTTCCCAATATCAAATAGATTTTTAAGCTGCATTAATACAAATGTACAATAAAATAACATATGTAGTAGCACGTGCTTGTAAAATGAATAATAGTGCATAAGTGATAATCGATTGTAAACTTTTTAGATTATGTCTAGGTTATTGTGTTCAAGTCTAGGTGCTGGATTTTAAACAGTAGTCAACCAGATGAGCTTCATTCCATGTCATGTGACGAAGTGTTAAAGTGCCTAGCTGCAATTAAGAGAGAAATTGCTTTGCAATGTTTGACCTCACTGCCCAGTGCTAATATCAAAAGTGACACCACTAGGAAGGAAGGCTTGTGGAAACATTAGGAAGCAAGGCTTGACTGTAATAGTCTAATAAATGGAGCTATCTGGTGTGAATGAGAGCTGTTCACACCAAGGCTTGAAGATGGAGAAATAGCAGAAGACATTGCTATTAACAGGCCTTGGAATTTATTTATTGTTTGCTTAAGTTTTGCAGCAAATCACCCCTTCATTATAAATTTAAAGAAAAAAAAGAAACGATGTTTTTAATTTTTAGAGTCAACTTAAAGACTAAAACAGGAAGAAGTAAATCCATAAAATAACTGTGCTCCAATGCTCTGGGCATTTTTCTGTCAGTTGTTCTGTGGAGTGAAATTCTAAGAGAAGAGGGAAATACTGAGAATGTTAATTTACAAGGTTGGTTAGAGAAAAGGTTATTGTAGTTGCATACAGATCAAAAGGTCACATTTAAATTTCCTTCTATCCTTGGATGTTAAAAAAAGAATTACTTTCAAAAGATTCTGTTAGGAGAACGTGGTGGTGTATACATTTTAATTCTCTTTATTCCAGTTGAATTTGCAAAGCTAAGTAAATAATTGTTTGTGGGTGGGTATTACTGATGTTGCAATTATTCATAGTTATCCATCGACCTACTCATCCATTTATTTATCAAACATTTACTAAGGGGCTACCGAGACCAGGAAAGAAGGAATAAAAAAAGTATATCTGAAAAATAACTGAAATGGTAATAAGGAAGACAGAGAGTAAACAAATGATCGGCAGGCAATGTGATAGGTCATATGCTAGAAGCAGTGTTAGCCCTAAGTAAGGATGATGAACTCTGCATGTGTCTGACGGAGAGTTGCAGAACTGCTCTTGAAGAAAGAAGTTTAGGTGGAGGATGAGAAGGACGGTTCAGTATAAGGGCAATACACGGAGATGCAGTACATTGCAATCTACATGTTTTCAGGGTTCTGTAAGTAATTCAGTATAACACCACCACCACCTAACAATTATGTTGTGCTCAGGAGGTCCAAGGTACCAGTCTAAACATGTTATATGTATGAACTAATATTCATAGCAATATAGAGTGATCTGGCTCCAAAATCTCTACATTTAACCGCAAAGTACATATTTTTGGAAGAAGTGGCCTGAAAGTTGATTGACTATTTTTTTGATGAGATGAGAAAATGGATACCTTAAAACCAAGTGAAAGTGGAACCCAATAACATAGCTGGACTATTTACATGCTGCTTTTGGGAGGGTAAGTTACAAACACTTTGGAAAAGAATTTGCTATTATCTTGTAGAATAAAATTGCACTGGTTCAACCTTAGTTTACACGCAACAATTTCACTCCTGGATATGTTCCCTGGAGAAACTCTTGAACATGTACTCCAGGAGACAAGTAGAAGGGTGTGTGTAATGGCACACTCGCAAAAAGCAACCACTCGAACGGTTGCCATTGGCACGTCAACAGTAACAGTAGAATTGAGGGCAACATTGTGGTTAATATAAGTAATGAAATACTTGTGTGAATTCTGTAAAAATGAATTAGTTATAATGCTAATATGGATGAATCTCAGAAAGATTATACTGAGCAAAAAGCAGACATTTTGGAATATCTAAAGAACACATTTGTGTAAAATTCAAAATATGCTAAAATAAATAACATATTGTTTAATGATACAAGTATATGTAGTAAAATGATAAAAATTGAATGATTTTTAAGAACTCAGTTCACTCTAAAGGGAGGACAGAGGAAGGAAGCACGGTAGGAGTGTGTAGGTGGGTGTCACAGTGAAGTTCAACTCACTGTGTTGGTATTCTCCATGACTTACAAATCTTATAAATATCTTGTGTCTACTCAACAATGACCACATTTCATAAAATGTTAAGCCATCAATCTTCATATTTTAATATTTCTTAAGATGAGCTGTATCTTAAAATTGGTAGTGTTTATAAGTGTAATGGTCAGCATTTTTCTTTCTTAGTTATTTTATAATTCAGCACCTTATAATTGAGGGCATCTTAGATCTGATGAAAAATAATACTCTGGGAAAAATTCTGAGACTATGTGGAGACTATGTAGAGAAATGGTAGGACATGAGACTACAGTGGAAGGTGAGGCCAAATCACTGAAGAGGTTGAAGGCCTTGCTAAAGTTATACATTCTATGAGAAATTGGATGCTGTTAAAGGGTTTTATGAAGAAAAATAACATGTCAGATTGATATATATTTTTGAATCTTAATTATGATATTGTCTTAAACTGATACTTTTTATTCATGCTTCAATTTTAAACAATAAATATCCTTAAAAATAGTGAACTTGGGAAGTAATCACTGCAGTGTTCATTGTTCATTGGTTTCTTAAAAATAACATTGATGTATTTGTGTACATCTATTTCTGGGTATCTGTGTTTTGACCCTCAATTCTCTTCTGATTGTTTTGTAATACTCACTACACTGGAATTAAATTAACCTCTCACAGGTGGTAACAGTTACAAAGAATTGTAAAGGTAGATTTGGAAAAAATAGGTGATTTATTTTTGTGCATTGCTTTCTCTTCCCTTGGCTAAATCTTATGTAAAATGCCTCAAAGATAAAGAAGATATTTTACTGCTTGCTTAATACATAACAGTGATTCTAAAATAAGCTTTGATTGTTGGCCATGTTGCTCTTAGACATCAAATACCACATCACTCTTCCTAGAGAGGCCTCTCATGGGTTGGAATAGTCAATCTTCCTGAGCCATTAATCAGGTGACCTCTTGGTAGTGAGAAGCACTAGAGATATTTCCCCCTCCTTCTGAAGCTAGGAGGCCTGAAATTTTCCTGACACAATCAATTCATATCTTCAGTGGGAGCACTATCTAAACTATGTTCAATGAATGTGCAAAAATAACATTCTATGTGTGAGGGCATTCTGGGGCCCTGCCTTCAACTCAGAGCTTCTTCCTCTCATTGCCAAAAAAAAAACCTCTTTTACTCTTCCTGTAACTAAAAAAGCCAATATTTTTTAAATGAGTTTTGTTGAGAAGCTATTTTCAAATGTTTTCCTTTGGAAGACCTAAGCCATTTTGTAAATAGGCAAGATGGGAAACATGTTTGGACTGGATTGACAGAAGACATAAAAGATCCTGAGGGATTCATTTTTATCTTTGGTATCTATCAATTAAATTACCTGAACCTTTTAACCAAAGGATTTCATGCCTTGACTCTTAATGTAATGTTTGCTAGTCCATTATAGACCATGACCAGAGCTTCCTTTGCTGTTTTCCCTGCGGTAAATGCCCACACAAGGAACAGGAATTATGTGGATTAACTCTCTCTTTTTCTAGACAGACAGACAGATAGATGGTACTGTCATTTGTGCCTAAGTTCCTTTTACTTGTCCATTTGACAAGGGATAGCCATGACAGCTCCTGTAGTTAAACAGAACGAAATCTAACAATATAATCTGTTTTGTGTTCTTCAATAAAAAAACAATCCGTTTGAGTTGAAGAAATGGCCTTCAAAAATAATGTGATATTACCCTTCATGGTTTATTATTAATTCATAATTTCAATTTTCCTTTATAAGGTTAGAAGACTTAATGTCTTAGTCTTGTCCACCCTTGATACATATCAGTATTGTTTCACCTATTGCAGGTTGAAGGCCACACGAATAGTCACAGCTTTTCTGAGTGCTGAGAGATACCAGTAAATAAATAAAATAGTATTGATTTTATGTCCCCAAGTGCATAATCACAGACTGCTCCTCTTATTCTAAATTACTTAGTCTATGTTACAAATACAGACTATTGGCTAAAGGAAAGTCCAGATGAGAGTGCATGAATAAGTTTGTGGAAATTTGTTACCACTGCAAAAAAAAACCCCAAGGAAACCTTAAAAGGTACACATTTAATAGCCATATGGGCCCTGGCTGGTGTGGCTCAGTGGATTGAGTGCTGGCCTGCAAAACAAAAGGTCACCAGTTCAGTTCCCAGTCAGGGAACATGCCTGAGTTTGGGGCCAGGTCCCCAGTAGGGGGCATGCAAGAGGCAATCACACATTTATATTTCCTTCTCTTTCTTGCTCCTTGCTCCTCTCTCTAAAAATAAATAAATAAAATCTTTAAAACAATAGCCATAAAAAGAGTAGTGTCATTTATCTCATAAAAAATGATTATCTTCTGTGTTCCAAAAATTAATTTTAGTTTTTCCACCCAAAGATAAAGATAATTGTGTCAAACATAAAGATGGATTGTGTCTATGTATAGTGCTAAATTAGCATTTTACACATAAGGTCATTTCTACCAAAACAAGTGAAAAACATGAATTCTTAAAGGTGAAGTTAATTTGATTTTAATTTCTTATATTAACACGGCTGTTTTTCTGCTCAGCTTAACAAAGGGTGTTTAGGTTTTTAAAAATGCAACATGAATGAGTCAATATAATGATTCATTTTATACCTTAAGTATAGAGCAAGATGGAAAACATATTAATAAAAACACACAAAACACATAAACTTTATTGAGTGCCTACCTTCAGTTAAAAACAGTGCTTATTGGTAATGGGGAGAGACGGTTGTGTGTTACTGTAGTTCTTCCTTGACAGCGCTGCATTCAGGAGAGGCAAAATTGAGAGGTTTTTAAGCTTTGTCTATGGTTCCAGCCTCACTTTGTCCCCTCCCCCTTCCCCTCTGGCTATTGTTAGATTGTTCTTAAAGTCGATGTTCCTGGTTATATTTTGTTTGCTTTTTTCTTTTGTTGATTATGTTCCAGTTAAAGGTGAGATCATATGGTATTTGTCCCTCACTGCCTGGCTTATTTCATGTAGCATAATACTCTCCAGTTCCAGCCACACTGTGGCAAAGGGTATAAGCTCTTTCTTTCTCTCTGCTGCATATAATTCCATTGTGTAAATGTACCATAGTTTCTTGATCCACTCGTTTGCTGATGGGCACTTAGGTTGCTTCCAACACTTGGCTATTGTAAATTGTGCTGCTGTGAACATTGGGGTGCATAGGATCCTTTGGATTAGTGTTTCAGGGCCCTTAGCATATAATCCCAGCAGTGGAATGCTGGGTCAAAAGGCAGTTCCATTTTTAGTTTTCTGAGGAAATTCCATACTGTTTTCCACATTCCACAGTGGCTTCACCAGTCTGCATTCCCACCAACAGTGCACTAGGGTTCCCTTTTCTCCACAGCCTCTCCAACACTTGTCTGTTGCTTTGTTTATGATGGCCATTCTGACTTGTGTGAAGTGGCATCACATTGTGGTTTTAACTTGCATTTCTCTGATGGCCAGTAATGCTAAGCATCTTTTCATATATCTCTGGGCCCCCTGTATGTCCTCCTTGGAGAAGTGTCTGTTCATGTCTTTTGCCCATTTTTTAATTGGGTTTTTTGTCTTCCTGAAGTGGAGTCATGTGCATTCTTTATATATTTTGGATATCAAACCCTTGTCCAAGGTATCATTGGAAAATATGTTTCCCCATATAGTTGGTTCTCTTTTCATTTTAATTCTGTTTTCTTTAGCCATACAGAAGCTTTTAAATTTGATGAGGTCCCATTTGTTTATTCTTTCCTTTATGTCCCTTGCTCTAGGGGACATATCAGTGAAGATGTTGCTGTGTGGGATGTCTGAGATTTTCCTGCTGATGTTTTTCTCTAGGGCTTTTATGGTGTCACAACTTATATTTAAGTCTTGTATCCACCTTGAATTTATTTTTGTGTTTGGTGTAAGTTGGTGATCGAGTTTCATTTTTTTGCATGTAACTGCAGTTTTCCCAACACCATTTGTTAAAGAGGCTATTTTACTCCATTTTATGCTCCTTCCCCCTTTGTCCAATATTAATTGACCATAGAGACTTGGGTTTATTTCTGGGCTCTCTGTTCTGTTCCATTGGTCTATGTGCCTGTTCTTATGCCAGTACCAGGCTGTTTGGATTATAGTGGCTTTGTAACAGGTATGGTGATCCCTCCTATTTTGGTCTTCTTTCTCAAATTTGCTGTGGCTATTTGGGATCGCTTATGGTTCCATATAAATTTTTGAGATGTTTATTCTATATTTGTGAAATATGTCATTGGTACTTTAATAGGGATTGCCTTGAATCTATAAATCACTTTGGGCAGTTTGGCCATTTTGATGATGTTAATTCTTCCAATCCATGAGCATGGTACATGCTTCCATTTGTTTGTGTCTTCCTTAATTTCTTTCTTCATTGTTGTATAGTTTTCTGAGTATAGGTCTTTTACCTCCTTGGTTAAGTTTATTCCTAGGTACTTTATTTTTCTTGTTGCTATATCAAATGGGATATGTTTTCTGATTTCTGTTTCTGATATTTCATTGTTGGTGTACAAAAATGCCTTTGATTTCTGAATATTGACTTTGTATCCCACTGTTTTGCCAAATTTACTTATTAGGTCAAATAGTTTTTTGGCAGAGTCTATAGGATTTTCTATATACACTATAATGTCATTTGCAAACAATGACAGTTTTGCTTCTTCCTTTCCACTTTGGATGTCTTTTATTTCTTTTTCTTGTGTGATTGCTGTGGCTAGGGCTTCCAATACTGTGTTCAATAGGAATGGTGAAAGTGGGCATCCTTGTCTTGTTTCTGATTTTAGTAGGAAAGCTGTAAGTTTTTGCCCATTGAGTATGATGTTGGCTGTATGTCTCTTATATATGGCCTTTATTGTGTTAAGGAATGCTCCCTCTAATTCCACTTTGCTAGGTGTATTTATCATAAATGGAGCTGTACCTTATCAAATGCTTTTTCTGCACCTATTGATACTATCGTGTGAGTTTTGTCTTTGTTTTTGTTTATGTGATGTATTACATTTATTGATATGTGAATATTGTACCATCCTTGCATCCCTTGGATGAATCCCACTTGATCATGGTGTATGATCTTTTTAACGTATTGCTGGATGTGGTTTGCCAATATTTTGTTGAGGATTTTAGCATCTATGTTCATATTGGCCTGAAATTTTCTTTCTTTGTTATGCCTTTATCTGGTTTTGGAATTAGGATGATGCTGGCTTTATAAAAAGAGATTGGGAGTTTTCCATCTTCCTGAATTTTTTGGAATAATCTGTGAAGGATGGGGGTTAGCTCTTCCTTAAATGCGTTGTAAAATTCTCCTTTGAAACCATTTAGTCCAGGAAGCTTTTTGATTACTGCTTCAATTTCATCTGCTGTTATTGGTTTGTTCAGGCTTTCTGCTTCATCTTCATTCAGTTTTGGAAGATTATATTTTTCTAGAAATTTGTCCGTTTCACCTAGGTTTTCAAATTTTTTGGTATATAGTTCTTTGTAGTAATTTCTTACAACCCTTTGTATTTCCGTGGTATCAGTGTTAATCTCTCCTCTTTTGTTTCTGATTGTGTTTATTTGGGTCCTCTCTCTTTTCCTCTCTTTTTTTTCTTGATGAGCCTTCTTAAAGGCTTGACAATTTTGTTTATCTTTTCAAAAAACCAGCTCCTGGATTCATTGATCCTTAGAATTGTGCATTTAGAACTCTGTGTCATTTAATTCTGCTCTAATCTTGGTTATTTCCTTCCTTCTACTGGCTCTGGGCTGTCTTTGTTGTTCTTCAAGTTCTTGTAGGCATAGGGTTAGGCTGTTTATTTGAAATGCTTCTATCTTTTTTAGGTAGGCCTGTATCTCTACGAAGTTCCCTCTTAGGACTGCCTTCGCTGTGACCCATAAGTTTTGGATTGTTTTGAGTTCATTTTCATTTGTTTCCAGAAACGTTTTAATTTCTTCCCTAACCTCATTCTTGACCCATTCATTGTTTAATAGCATGCTATTCAATCTCCATGAATTTGAGTGTTTTGTTTTTTTTTTCCCTTGAGGTTGGTTTCTAGTTTCAATCCTTTGTGATCAGAGAAAATGCTTGATATGATTTCAGTTTTCATGAATTTGTTGAGGCTTGTTTTATGTCCTATCATGTGGTCTATCTTTGAAAATGTTCCATGTGCATTTGAAAAGAATGTGTATTTAGCCTCTTTGGGGTGAAAGGCCCTATATATATCAGTTAAGTCCATTTGATCAAGGGCATTGTTCAATGCTACAATATCTTTGTTGATATTTTGTTTGAAAGATCAGTCCATTTTTGACAGTGGGGTGTTGAAGTCCCCTACTATAATTGTGTTGCTATCAGTGTCCTTCTTGAAGTCCTCCAAGATTTCTTTATGTATTTGGGTGCTCCTATGTTGGGTGCATATATATTTACAATGTTTATGTCTTCTTGATGGATTCTTCCCTTGAGTATTATGAAGTGACCTTCTGGGTCTCTCTTTATGGCTCTTTTTTTGAAGTCTATTTTTATGATATGAGTATTGCTACTCTGGCTTTTTATCACTTCCATTTGATTGTAATATTTGTTTCCAGCCCTTCACTTTCAGTCTGTGTAGGTCCTTTGTCCTGAGGTGGGTCTCTTGTAGGCAGCATATGTGTGGGTTATGCTTTCTTATCCATTCAGCTATTCTATGTCTTTTGATTGGGGCATTTAATCCATTTACATTTAAGGTTATTGTTGATAGGTACTTATTCATTGCCATTTTTTTGTACCTGTGCTCCTCTCTCTCTCTCACTGTTTTTTATTCCTGTTCTTAAAGCAGACCCTTTAGCGTCTCTTGAGAGCTGGTTTGGAGGAGGTATATACTTTGAGCATTCTTTTGTCTGGGAAGCTCCTTATTTGGCCTTCCATTTTAGTTGAGAGCCTTGCTGGATAGAATAGTCTTGGTCGCAGGCCTCTGGTTCTCATTACTTGGAATATTTCTTGCTATTGTCTTCTGGCTTGGAGCATTTCCATTGAGAAGTCAGCTGCTAACCTTATCAGGGCTCCCTTGTATGTTACTTCCTGTTCCTCCCTTGCTGCCTTTAAGATTCTCTCTTTGTCTTGGAATTTTGCCATTTTAATTATGATATGTGTTGAAGTGGGCCTCTTTGGGTGTCCTCTTGATTGGGACTCTGTGTTTCCTGGATTTGTGTGACTTTTTCTCTCATCAAATTAGGGAAGTTTTCCATCATTATTTTTTCAAATAGGTTTTCTATCCTTTGCTCTTCTTCTCCTTCTGGTATCCCTATTATATGGATATTACTACGTTTCATGTTGTCCTGCATTTCTCTTAACCCCTCTTCGTTCTTTCTGAGCCTCTTTTCCTGTTCTTGCTCTTTTTGGTTGTTTTTTTCTATCTTGTCCTCCAGCTCGCTGATCCGATCTTCTGCTTCATTGAGCCTGCTTTTTATTCCTTCTACTGTGTTCTTCAGTTCAGAAATTGTATTCTTCATTTCCTGTTGGGCCTTGTTGATAGTTTCTATTTCCTTTTTCATGTTGATATAATTTGCAGTGAGTTCATTGTAGTTTCCCTGTAGTTTCTGGTAATTCTGTGTGAGCTCATTGAGCTTCCTGATGATCATTGCTTTGAACTCGATATCTGATAGTTGACTTGCCTCTATTTCATTTAGCATTCTTTCTGAGGCTTCCTCCTTTCCTTTCATTTAGAGATTGTTTCTTTGTCTTCTCATTGTTTGTGAGAATCTTCTTGTTATCTTCTGCTTCTTAAATTGCTCTGTTCTGACTCCCTGGGTGTCTGATGTGAACTTCTATGGTAGAAGACCTATGAGATTCATGGTGCAGTCTCCTTGATCTCCTGAGATTGTTGCTTTTGGGCTGTCATCTATGTTGGCTCTCTGTATGTCTTTGGGTTTTGATGGTTGTTGGGTCTTTCTTTGGTGGGTCCTTTCTTCCATCTGGTTACCTGAAGGTCTCTCCACCCACCATGTCTTATATTCTGTTGTGAATATGTGGATAGGTTGTGTTGAAGTGGTTCTTCTGTGTGTACAAGGTTTTGAGGCTTCTTTCTCACTCATGTTCAGTTCTTTGTTCTGGGTAACTTCCCCACCATTTAGTTGTATTTCCAGATTGGTCCTGGGTTGAGGTTAGTATGGCTTCATTCCCTCCTTCACCTTCTTCTGTTGTTATCTGTTGGTGGTTCCTTTGTTGGTAGGTTTCCTCTTTTAGCAGGTATACTGGTGTTCACAGCTCCCACCTACTTTTTTTGTTATCAGTTGGAGGGGGAAGGAAAAATGGTTTAAGACAGTGGGAGTATGTTTTATGGTATTTAAAATACCAACCTGTAGAGAAGAGATAGGAGATCCTTTGGATATGTATAATGTTAATCGTGGTATTTCACTCAACTAGCCACTTTTTAGAAAGGGTGGAAAAAAGATAAGACTCTTGTTTGGGCGGGGGGAGGATTGTGAGTTGGATCTAGAAAGCAGTGAGCTTATGGGAGGTCAGATTATGAGGTAAAGTGAGAGTACAGGATAGATAATAGGTGTAGTGTGTAAGAGAATAGTGTTAACCACAACAGTATAAAGTTCAGGAAACAGCGAAGTGAACTAAGATCCTGGAGGGGTTCTGTGTAGTATTTACAACTGTATGGAACAGCAATTATTTACAATAGTAATGGAGCAACAATTATATGACAGAATCTATGTGATCTGTATAACAGGAATAGTAAATACAGGACTTAGAGTGGTGTGTTAATGGAGCACAAGTGAAGTGAAAGACAGTAAATTAAAAGTACACTATGAAAGAGAGAACAAGGGAAACCAGTCAAACAATGCAATTTAACCAGCCAAGCGAAGAAGACTAAACAGAAAGAAGAGAAATAAAAAATATTAATAAAATAAAAGATGTAAGAATAATGAAAAAAGTAATACAAATGTACAATAACTTGCAAGTTCTCTGGAGTAGCAAAGTGAAATTTGTCTCACTGTCTCAGCTGTTGGGATGACCCCTCTTAGGGTCTAACTCTGGTCCTTTCACAGCTCCAGGTTTTATTGTCTCACTTGTGGGAATTTAAAAAAGAAAAGGAAGAGAGAAAGAAGGAAGGAAAAAAAAAAGAAGGAAAGAAAGGAGGAAGGAATTAAAAAAAAAAAAAAGCTGCCCGGCTGGTGTAGCTCAGTGGATTGAGCGCGGGCTGGGAACCAGAGGGTCCCGGTTCGATTCCCAGTCGGGGCACATGCCTGGGTTGCGGGCCAGGTCCCCATGAGGGCCATGTGAGAGGCAACCATACATTGCTCTTTCTCCCTCTCTTCTCCTCTCTGAAAATAAATAAAATCTTAAAAAAAAAAAAAGCTTCCTGCTGGCTTTAAACTGGCCAAGCCAGCTCTGCTGGTCTTCCTGGATGAAGCAGGCTGAGGGGGGATTGGTTTCCCTTTTCTCCCTTCCTGAGTTGCACTCTTCGCAGTTTCCCAGCCTCCAGCACAGTTCCTCAGTTTGCTGCCAGGCCCCAGTGCCCTTCTGCACCCAGCCTAAGCCTTCATCCACCAGTTGCACTGTCCTTGGGGTACACCAATTAGGGGCAACTTACACACCACCTTCTCACTCTTTACTGTCCTAGATGCTAGGGACTCTCAGAGTTTCTTCAGGGTAGTTCAGCCCCCGCAACTGAGTTAAGTCTTTCTGGGGATTGCTGACTCCTTGAGCCCTGCTGCTCTCCTCTGCGGGGGTATCTCTGCCTTCCTCTTAGAGAACCAGTCAGTCCTGCCTGGCAGGGACACCACTGTGGCTGCTGCTGCGGATGCGGGTGCGTGCCTCCTCTGCTGCTGCACCCAGGACACAGGGGTTGGGTGTGAAGTGCCTCTAGGCAGTGGGATCAGGCACACCCCATCCCCAGGGCTGCCTGCGGGCATGGGCACTCGGCCTCCACTGCTGGGGTGGGATTGGCAGCCTCTGTGCCACAGGTTCAGGTATGCAATGTCCCCAGCGTTTCGGGTGTGAGCACTCAGCCTCTGTTGCTGCTGTGGTGGCCGGAGTGGCTGGGTCAGGTGCTTTCTGCCCCTGGTGCTGGGGGTGGGAGTGCTTGGCCTCTGCTGCAGCGGGAGCACAGCTGCTGCAACAGGGTGAGGGTAGGGGCACAGGAGGCGGGGCCGCTGCTGCAGGGGAATTCCCTAAGCAGCTGCTGAGTGCCTCTTTTTTTCTTTTTCTTTTTGAAAAATTCCTTCTGTTCAAGCTTGTTGCTCCAAACAAGTGCCTGGGCTCTCACGCAGCCCAACTCTGCAACCAGACTGGGAACTGACAGTCTCAGGGTCCATCCCTGCCCAAGTCTTCCCAGCTGGTGTCTACAGTCTCAGTGGGTGCATACTACCCCTGTGTGTTTGCCACTTATCCTTATTCTACCCCCACCTCCATGACTTCAAGCATCCAGGTCCCTCCTGATGCTGCTAAGACCTTGTCTGGCATGGGAGGGAGCTGTTCACCTGGCTCTCTCACAAGAATCCTGTAGCAGACTCGGCAGGTGCTGAGCCTGGGGCTGCAGCCACCCTAGTCCCAGCGCTCGTCTCAGGGAGCTTATTGTCCTGAAGCTCTCTCCTTATTGTGTGATTTTTCAATGTCCTCTACAGTTTTTGGTCTCCAATCTTCAGATATGCTGGGGTACTGTTGGCTTTTCACTCTGTTCCTCACGAGATCCGCTAGGTGTTCCATCTGTGCGCAGGGGGACGTGGACTCCGCTCCCACCTATCTTGCCACAATCTTCCTTCCCCTAGTACCCTAGTAATTCTTTTCCTTTTTTAAAAAAGGGAACTATTTTTAAAATTTATAATAGTTTAGTTATTATTTTTACATATTTCCAAGTTTTTAATATTTATTTATTTATTTATTTACAAATTCAGGCATATTCCTATAATTAGTATCGTATTGCAAACTCAGAATCTGAGGAACATGGAAATTGTTATGTAGAGAAAATAACTGATCATTTGGGATTGCTTAGTGGTTACCTACCCATTATACAAATCTTAAAATTATAAAACAAATATAGGCAAAAATTGAACTCAGAATGTATAGTTATCACGTTTCTAAACTCCCAGTTCCACGCTGATGCTCCTGGGGATGCCCGCCTTCGCTGCCCTGCTTCTTTCTTACAAGATGACCTTAGGCACCTTTTCTCAGTGTGTTCCACCCATTGCTCAGCAACTATACAAGGCAGATGGCAAATTTGCTTTCACCACACTCCGGAAAGCCTTTTTTCTTTCTTTTTCCTGTTGGTATCAAGTCAAAAGTTTCATCTTATTAGTGAAACAGCATGGAGTGCCTCTTAAATACAACAGACTTTTAACCCAGTTTTAATTATGTTTCCCATTTAGAAAACTGTGAAGGATTTCAATGTAGTGGAAGCTTGCAACTGCAATATGTAAATCACTTATTTTCTTTCTTCCTTTTAATTATATGATATTGATTATGTTATTATAGTTGTCTTAATTTTTCCCCTTTCCCTCCCTGCACGAAGCAGCCCCCACTCCTTCAGGCAATCACCACACCAAAGTTCGTGTCCCTGGGTCATGCACAGGTTCTTTGGCTACTCCATTTCTTATACTGTACTTTACATCCCATGGCTATTCTTTAACTACCTATTTGTACTCCTTAATCCCCTCACCTCTTCACCCATACACCATCTCCCATCTGGCAACCATCAAAATACTCTCCAAATCCATCATTTGGTCTCCGTTCTTCTTTTTTAAACAGTTTGCTGTGTGTGTTTTTTTTTTTAAAGATTTTATTTATTTTATTTTTTTAGAGAGAGGGGAAGGGAGGGAGACAGAGAGAGAGAGAAAGAGCAATGTATGGTTGCCTCTCACATGGCCCTCAGTGGGGACCCGGCCCGCAACCCAGGCATGTGCCCCGACGGGGAATCGAACCGGGACCTTCTGGTTCCCAGCCTGCGCTCAATCCACTGAGCTATACCAGCCAGGGCTGGTCTCTGTTCTTCTTGTTTGCTTAGTTTGTCTTTCAGATTGAATTATTGATAGATATGTATTAATTGCCATTTTAATGTTCATAGTTTTGATCTTTTCCTTATTTTAAGTATATTTTATTGATTATGTTATTACAGTTATCCCAATTTTTTCTTCCCTTTATCCCCCAGTGCCCTACACTGCTGCACCCTCCAGCATTCCTCCCCCATTAGTTCATGTCCATGGGTCATATATAGAAGTTCTTTGGCCTCTCCATTTCCTATACTATACTTAACCTCCCCCTGTCTATTTTGTACCTACTAATTATGCTTCTTATTCCCTGTACCTTTTCCCCCCATCCACTCCTCCCCCTCCCCACTGATAACCCTCCATGTCATCTCCATTTCTGTGATGCTGTTCTTGCTCTAGTGGTTTGCTTAGTTTTGTTTTTTTTTTTAGGTTCAGTTGTTGATAAGTGTGAGTTTGTTGTCAATTTACTGTTCATAGTTTTGATCTCCTTTTTCTTAGATAAGTCCCTTTAACATGTCATATAATAAAGTCTTGGTGATGATGAACTCCTTTAACTTGACCTTATCTGGGAAGCACTTTATCTGCCCTTCCATTCTAAATGATAGCTTTGTTGGATAGAGTAATCTTGGATGTAGGTCCTTGCCTTTCATGACTTTGAATACTTCTTTCCAGACCCTTCTTGCCTGAAAGGTTTCTTTTGAGAAATCAGCTGACAGTCTTATAGGCACTCCTTTGTAGGTAACTGTCTCCTTTTCTCTTGCTGCTTTTAAGATTCTCTCCTTTAATCTTGGCTAATGTAATTATGATGCGCTTTGGTATGTGTGTCTTTGGGTCCAGCTTCCTTTGGACTCTCTGGGCTTCCTGGGTTTCCAGGAAGTCTATTTCCTTTGCCAGATTGGGGAAGTACTCCTTCATTACTTTTTCAAATCAGTTTTCAATTTCTTGCTCATCCTCTTTTCCTTCTGGCACTCCTGTGATTCGGATATTGGAACATTTAAAGTTGTCATGGAGGTTCCTAAGCCTCTCCTCATTTTTTTGAAATCTTGTTTCTTCATTCTGTTCTGGTTGAATGTTTATTTTTTCTTTCTGGTCCAAACTGTTGATCTGAGTCCCAATTTCCTTCCTGTCACTGTTGGTTCCCTGTACATTTTCCATTCTTTTATTTTTCACAGGCTTCATTTTTTCCTCTATTTTGTGACCAAACTCAGCCATTTCTGTGAGCATCCTGATTACCAGTGTTTTGAACTGTGCATCTGATAGGTTGGCTATCTCTTTGTCACTTAGTTGTATTTTTTCTGGAGCTTTGATCTGTTCTTTGATTTGGGCCACTTTTTTTTTTTTTTGTCTCAGTGTGCCTGTTATGCATTAAGGGGCAGAACCTTAGGGTTCACCAGGGCAGAGCATCCCACATCACTGCTTTGTGGCGCCGTATGTGGGGGAGGGGTCAAGAGGGAACAATGCCTCCTGCTGTGCTCTCTGCTGGCTTTCAGTCACTTCTGCCACTATCCACAAGCAAATTGGGCCCTTTTGGTGCTGATTCCTGGCTGGGTGGGTTTGTGTACACTCTAGGACACTGTGGGTCTCTCCAACAAACCGTCCTATGAGGCTGGGAGTTTCTCCTACTGCCTCAACCCTCACAGGTTTTTTTCAATCAGAGGTTTGAGGCTTTATTTCCCTGCACTGGAACACTTGGTTGCATGGTCTGTCTTGCTCCCCAGTTGTTCCTCCTGGTTCATCTGCACATAAATGTGGGACCACCCACTCTGCCAGCTGCCACCTTGCCCGCCCTTGTCCTCCAGTCACTGCTTTGCTGTGAGTCCTCTCCACCCAGCTGCCTGTCTCTGCCCCTCCTACTGGTCTGGATGAATGTTTCTTCTTTAACTCCTCAGTTGTCAGACTTTCATACACTTTGATTTTCTGTCAGTTCTGGCTGTTTTTTGTTTTTAAATTTGTTATTGTCCTTCTTTTTGGTTGTGCGAGGAGGCACAGTGTGTCTACCTATGCCTCCATCTTGGCTGGAAGTCCCAATTCTCAAAACAGAAGAAATATTGGCATTTAAAAAAATTTAGAGCAATAAAAGAATAAACCAGGGTTTTTTGATCTCATGAGGCTATACAATGAGTTAGAAATGTGTATTATATATTTAGAGATTATTAAACTTAATTTATGAAGTTTCTGGTTGTGCTACTATGATCCTGTTATATCTCAATTGAGTCACTTATAAACAAAACCTACAATTGTTGCTAAGAAATGAAAATAAATAGTACAATCAATTCTTTATTATTAATGCATTACCTTTTGGGGGGAATTTTCCTATTCTTTTGTTTTATTTTCATTTAATCTATGTTACCCATTTATTGACTGTTTTGCTATTTGTAATTGATTATATTAGGGCAGTTTAATAAAGAGTAATAGATTCTTAAAAAGATTTTTCTCACCCCGACTGGTGTGACTTGGTTGGGTATCATCTTGCAAAGTGAAAAGTTGCCAGTTTGATTCCCGGTCCGGGCATGTTCCTGGGTTGTGGTTTGGTCCCTTGTTGGGGTGCAGGTGAGAGGCAACCAATTGATGTTTCTCACATGGATTTTTCCCTCTCTCTCTTTCTTCCTCCCTTGCCCTCTCCCTAAACAATCAAATAGATAAATATTTAAAAAGATTTTCTCTTTTCCTTTTTATTTTTTTGTATAAGTTTTCAAAAAGCATTGCTTAAACTAAGTCTGTGGTTGTTGGGTGAGCGCAACAGTGTGGTGCTGTAGGACTGTACCCTGGGGGACGTCAGAGGGCACTGACCCAGGTTAGTTGCAGAACCCACATTAGCTGCTTCCTATGTCTACGACAGATAAGGCCCTTTTTTCTGATTTATTGGTTTGAAAATTTATGCATTCAATTCATTTTTATTAAATATTATTCTTCCTTTATAACATGAACATTAACAAATTAAAATGTGGGTGTTAAATGTTCTACTCTTCTCCCAAACAATATAAGAAAATTAAATACTTGAACTCTGACCTTCCATATTTCAACTTCAGTGTTATTCAGTGCTTTTGAGTATTTTGGTTACATCCTATTTTCTGACCCTCTATAATCAATGATTATTATTATTATTTTAACAATATTTATTTAAATTTTCATCATATTTAGCAATTTCTTCGCTTAGTCTTAGTTCTTGCTTCCCAAGCCTTCCTTCTTGGTTCAATTTTCTCATTGCTGAGTTCTATGCTTACTGTATTAGTGATTCCAGCAAAGGTCTTTGAGTCACAAATATTTCAGACTTACTTTGCAGGAAAATATTTTAGTGTCATTCTTACCTGTGAATGGTAATTTAGCTGAATATAGGTATTAAGAGTGATCTTTCTTCAGCACTTTGAAATTGTCTTCTTACAAGTATATTATTGTTTATGGTTTCCTGTCAATATAGTTATTTGTTTTTTCTCACATAATTTGTAAAATGTTCTCTTTGACTTTGATGTTCTATATTTCACTACATGTAGATCTGTCTTTGATGATCATATTTGGGATATATTGTGTCTTCAATCTGACAATGACTCATGTCTTTAATTCAGGAAAATTTTCAGTTGTTCATTTAAATATAATTTTTTGCATTGTTTATATTTGCTCTATTGAGAGCTCTTATTATACATATCTTGGAGCTACCAATTCTGTCATCCATGCCACTTGGATAGTCATTCATATTTCCCATCTCTTTGTCCCTCTGTTTTGTAATTTGGGTAATTACTTTAAATCTATTTCAATTCACTAGTTTACTTTTCAAATTATCCATTGAATTATTTATTTCAATGACTTTAATTTTCACTTCATACATGAATTTATTTTTTTTTCAAATGTATTGCTTTTCCAGTCCTTCTTTTCTTACCCTATGGCTTCTATTCCAATATTTTATAGATTACTGTATTCATTTTTGGTGCACACATTCCCCCATTGCTGTAGGTGACTCTTTCAGAGAGTTATTTTCTTGCCTGGTTTGTAACCTTGTGAGCTAGTCCACACTAGTTGTTTTTCATAGGAATGAAGAGTATTCTGCACTGTGGAAGTATGCCATCAGTTGCTTTAATTTTGCATCTGTAAAAGCCCCAACAGCATTGTAGACAGGTGCACCCTGATGTCTCACAAACACTTAAAAGTCAATATTTTCAGAAATACCTCATCATGTCCTCCACCTCAAACTTGCTTCATTTCTTGTATGTTCTCTCTCTCAATGAAGAGCAGTGTACTAGTTTGCTAGTGCTGCTCATAACACAGCACCACCGATTGAGTGGAATAATTTATTTTCTCACAGTTCTGGAGAATAGAAGTCTGAGGTCAGGTATCAGCAGGACTAGCTCTTCTGAGGCCTCTCTCCGTGCCTTGTCGTTGTCATTTCCCTTTGTCTTCACATCTTTCTGTGTGTTTCTATGTTCTGATCTCTACTAATAAGAACATCAGTCCTATTGGATTAGGGCTCAAACTAATGACCTCATTTTAATTTCATTATCTCTATTAAGGTCCTATCTCCAAATATGGTCACATTCCAAGGTACTGGGGATTAGAACCTCAACATACAAATTTGGGAGGGGCACAATTCAGGCCATAACAGATAGCAACCAGTTACTCAAGCCAGAAATTTGGACATTGACCTTCACTACTCTCTACTTACCCTCTCACTTCCAGTAGTCACCTTTGATTCTATTTCTTAAATATCTCTCAAATTTATCACTACTATGAATCTTAATTGCACCTCCAACTTTTGGCCATTGCTACTTTTTTTACTAGGTAATAGCAATAATGCCTTGCTGGTTTCTTTCCCTCCAATATTGCATTCTTCCACTTTCTTCTATGTGATAGAGTAATTTTAAAGAAATATAATTCTTCCCTGACTAGGTGGCTCAGTTGGTTGGAGCATTGGGCTGTACACTAAATGGTAGCAGATTCAATTCCTGGTCAGAGCACAAATCTAGGTTGCAGGTTTGATTCTGGTCGGGAAATATATGGGAGGCAACCAATTGATGTTTGTCTTTCACATCAATGTTTCTCTCTCTCTTTCTCTCTGTCTGTTTAAAAGCAATGAAAAAGTGTCCTCAGGTAAGGATAAATATGTATACATAATTCTTATGATTATATCTTTGTCTTTTCATGCTAAAAACCATCCTGAAGTCCAAAATCCTTTCTATGGTATATGAAGCTTTGATCTGAATGTAGCTTGCTTTTCTCTCCAATCTCATTTTCTTGTCTTATGCATTTTACTAAACCATTTCAGTTCCCTACACAGAACACATTCTCTTTAAAAAATATATATATAT
Source organism: Micronycteris hirsuta (assembly GCA_004026765.1). Classification (NCBI taxonomy): domain Eukaryota; kingdom Metazoa; phylum Chordata; class Mammalia; order Chiroptera; family Phyllostomidae; genus Micronycteris; species Micronycteris hirsuta. The sequence goes on along the minus strand of PVJI01011949.1, from coordinate 31,362 downwards.
ATACACACATATATATTACTTTATTGTTGTTCAATTGCAGTTGTCTGCATCCTCTCCCCTCCCCTCCACTACCCCCTCCAAACCCACCTCCCCCCCATTGCCTCTATCCTACTCTGTGGTTCTGTCCATGTGTCCTCCATAGTGGTTCCTGAAAACCACTCTCCCCATAGTCCCCTCCCACCTCCCCTCTGGCTATTGTTAGATTGTTCTTAATTTCAATGTCTCTGGTTATGTTTCTCTTGCTTTTTTCTTTTATTGATTATATTCCAGTTAAAGGTGAGATCATATGGTATTTGTCCCTTACTGCCTGGCTTATTTCACTTAGCATAATGCTCTCCAGTTCCATCCATGCTGTTGCAAAGGGTATAAGCTCCTTCTTTCTCTCTGCTGTGTAGAATTCTATTGTGTAAATGTACTGTAGTTTCTTAATCCACTCATTTGTAGATGGGCACTTAGGTTGTTTCCAGCACTTGGCTATTGTAAATTGTGCTGCTATGAATATTGGAGTGCATAGGTTCTTTTGTATTGGTGTTTCAGGGCTCTTAGGGTATAATCCCAGCAGTGGAATTGCTGGGTCAAAAGGCAGTTCCATTTTTTAGTTTTCCGAGGAAATTCCATACTGTTTTCCACAATGGCTGCACCAGTCTACATTCCCACCAGCAGTGCAGTAGGGTTCCCTTTTCTCCACATCCCCTCCAACAGTTATCTGTTGCTTTGTTGATGATGGCCATTCTGACTGGTGTGAGGTGGTATCTCATTGTGGTTTTAATTTTCATCTCTCTGATAGCTAATGATGTCGAATATCTTTTCATATGTCTGTGGGCCCACTGTATGTCCTTTTTTGAGAAGTGTCTGTTCATGTCTTTTGCCCTTTTTTAATTGTTTTTTTGTCTTCCTGAAGTGGAGTCATGTGCATTCTTTATATATTTTGGATATCAAACCCTTGTCCAAGGTATCATTGGAAAATATGTTTTCCCATATAGTTGGTTCTCTTTTCATTTTAATTCTGTTTTCTTTAGCCATACAGAAGCTTTTAAATTTGATGGGGTCCCATTTGTTTATTCTTTCCTTTATGCCCCTTGCTCTAGGGGACATATCAGTGAAGATGTTGCTGTGTGGAATGTCTGAGATTTTCCTCTAGGACTTTTATGGTGTCACGACTTATATTTAAGTCTTTTATCCACACAGAATTTATTTTTATGTATGGTGTAAGTTGGTGCTCGAGTTTCATTTTTTTTGCATGTAGCCGTCCAGATTTTCCAACACCATTTGTTGAAGAGGCTATTTTTATTCCATTTTATGCTTCTGCCCCATTTGTCGAAGACTAATTGCCCATAGAGACTTGGGTTTATTTCTGGGCTCTCTATTCTGTTCTATGGGTCTATCTGTCTATTTTTATGTCAGTACCAGGCTGTTTTGATTACAGTGGCCTTGTAATACAGTTTGATATCAGGTATTGTGATTCCTCCTACTTTGCTCTTCTTTCTCAAAATTGCAGCTGATATTCAGGGTCGTTTATGGTTCCATGTAAATTTTTGAAGTATTTGTTCTATATCTGTGAAATATGCCATTGGTACTTTGATAGGGATTGCATTGAATCTATAAATTGCTTTGGGTAGTATGGCCATTTTGATGATGTTGATTCTTCTGATCCATGGGCACAGTATATGTTTCCATTTGTTTGTGTCTTCCATGATTTCTCTCTTCAGTGTTGTGTAGTTTTCTGAGTATAGATGTTTTACCTCCTTGGTTAGGTTTATTCCTAGGTATATTATTTTTCTTGTTGCTATATCAAATGGGATTTTTTCCTGATTTCTGCTTCTGATATTTCATTGTTGGTATACAAAAATGCCTTTGATTTCTAGATATTGACTTTGTATCCCGCTGTTTTGCCAAATTCAATTATTAGGTTGAATAGTTTTTTGGCTGAGTCTGTAGGATTTTCTATGTACACTCTCATGTCATTTGCAAACAGAACACATGCTCTTTAGTCTCTGGCCATTTGCATCTTGTTTTTTACCTTCCTCCCTTTTACCTCACTTTTGTTAACTCCTACCTATCCTTTAGATTTTGGCATAAAAGTGTTTCTATGAGGAAGAATTTCATCACCCTTTACGTCAAGTAAGAGGCTCTTTATAGTATTTCTCCACCATAGTACATGACACACTAAATTGGAATCGCCTCTTTACTGGCTGTATAACCCTCTCTTCTGGAAGCTCCGTTAAACAGGATTATTCATACATAGTTCACAGTGGTGTCAGTAGTGTCTGACCCATAGCAAGCACTTAATAAAAATTGACACCTGGCATACTCCATATCTTGTTATGAAATAGTGGGTCAAATGCTACCTTATTTTCCTTGTCGTCCTATTTAAAAGTTCAACCCTACTATCCTTTCTTGCTTTATTTTTTATAGAAGTATTCTAATCTGATTTTATGTCTATAGATTTATTTGTTTATTGATTATCTCTTACGCTCTCTCTATACAAGTATAGAGCTTGCACTTTAAGAATAAATGAGAACTTAAGGGCCTATTTATGCTTTTACATATCTAATGATAGGAGAAATTTTATGCAAACTAACTTCTGGCTTTGTACATTTCAAATCTTGGTGCCTTCCATAGGCCATGTTCTTATCACTGTAGTGTCTCTGGTGCTATTCCTTTGTGTCATGATGCCGGGTGAATTGGCACAGTGAGTGATGGGAACATTCCCAGAAACCATTCCTGCACTGTGGTAGTTGGCAATGACTCAGTCATACAAGGCAGGACTATAAAGCTGATATACAGGGGTAGGCAAAAGTAGGTTTACAGTTGTTCATATGGAAAATAATACAATAGTTAATAAATTAATAGTACAAGAATAAACTGTGTTTTGCATGCTCACAACTGTAAACTTACTTTAGTCAACTCCTGTATACGTGCTACACTTAAAGAAAATATATTCCCAAACTTCTTCTTAACTATATTCCCCAGAATGCCTGTGACCACTTCAGTGCCACTTAAAATCAGGGGAAGTTGTAATGAAAAGACAGTGGCCTTAACTAATTGTGGTTATTTTCTTTTCTTTCACATATTTTACAAAACATATGACCGTGTAAATGTTCCTAGGGGGCTCAGAAGGATCTGTGCCAGTGAGGGTCCTTGAATCTTAGCTTCACACATTTTACATTAAGCAACAAAGGCTTCCCTGGTTGAAGTGGGGATGGGGTGGGGTTGCAGGCCAAAGGAAATCCAGGGAAATCCACTAATTCCTCCCTTCTCATTCTGAGGAAGACCCTTGGAACCCTAAAGGTATCTCCAATCACAAACGGAAACCGCTGTCCTATACCATCTTATTTGCGCATGTTCTTTCCTTGTATATGGAGCTTAAAAACTAGATTTGTAATAAAGAACTTTAACTTTTCAAATATAGAGAAGAAGCACAATTCCTTTTAGCAAAAAAGCTCTTTCATGTTTCTCAGACTGGTCCTATCATTTATTATCAAAGGGATAATTCAAATCTCTGCTCCTGATCTGGTGGAGAACAGCCAGACTTTCAAGGTCATATCAAAACAAAGCAGCAAAGGTCCTCTCTGGAAAGGGAAGTGATGAATTGATGCAGAGTGCAGCTGTGAAGGCAGTGAGGGGCAGTGCAGTCAGGCTGCGATTATAGGGGTATTACCTCTGTCTGCCAAAACATCAAACCAGGAGTGGTGATTAGGCTGCACAATATAAATGCCTGCCCATATGAATACAATTTGGTAAGAAATACATGAAAGTTTCCAGTCATAAACAAGTAATATTACTCGAGGACATGATTTCAAGATCCTCCATGCATGTATAGGCCCCTTCACATGAAAACTGTTTTCAGACTCAGTGATATTCGGCCTCTTGCTGTGACCTCAGGGGAGGAAGGATTAGGAATGCAGCTATCAATTAAGAATGAAGGCTTTTTTGTAACTAAACTGTGGCAGATAGTATGCAGTTTAATCTCTGAAAAGAGAATAATGGACTTAAAAAAATGAACACTGCAGTCTAATATTTGTTAAAGTAGGTGAGGTAATAACAAAATAAAGCACAAATATATGGTTAATTTATTTAGTGTAGAAAAGTGAACTTTTTTCTTCATGCCAGGATTGGGGACCCAGTGAAGTACCTTCCAAGAACTTAGAAATTTAGATTTTCTTCTGAGAGTTTAATCAAGCAAATATAATAGACGTAATGATCTCTAAGAGCAAATATGTGGCCAATGAGTTAGGGAACACCCATAGAGGTGAACTGGATAGAGTCATTAATAGGAGAAAGTATGGCAATGAGATTGTAATTGGAGAGAGGAAACCTCATCAATGATTTTGTGCTCAGCATGGAGAACATGCGACAGTGATGTGCTGTGGGTACACTGATACATGACAGTCAGAAGAGTCAGTTTTGATCTTGCTAATCACATTTGCTAATGGAGAGAAGGGCCAAGTAGATATGTGTCTCTTAACATGAGCTCCATGAGAGCAGATACTCTGCATTTCTTGTTCACTGGCACATAGAAGGGGCCCAATAAATATGTGTTGAATGAATTCATAAGAAATAATGCTGATAAGTCTATCCTTTGCTTGAGAGCTATACTTAACAACTAACTTCTGTTGTTTTGAAGCTATACTTGCTAAGCAAATTTATGATAATTTGTATTCTCATGTAGCTTGTTTAAAGGAAAAAGTTCTGATTTGGTCCGATTGTCATTTTACTGTCTGAGAGCTAAGTTAATGTGATCTGCCCCCCAAAACTTGATTATTTTCATTTGTGGTCACAAATTCGGGTATCGCCTCAATACAATTTACTCCTGCAATGATTTTAATGTGGAAATGCTAGTCTCCTTAGAGAGTGACATTCTGTTTCATTGGCACCACCTTAGAATGTGCAACATTGTTTACTCACATTAGCTTTTAGAGACCTATTATTATTTTTAAAGATATAGGGTTTAGGACTATGGAGACTATTTTAGTTTTGTGTTCATTAGACATAAAGCATTTCCTAAGTAGAATCAATTGTGTTGCTATAATAGGAGTATGAGGGAGGTTGCTTAAGCTTGCTTTTTTAAAAAAATATATTTTATTGATTATGCTATTTCAGTTGTTCCAATTCTTCTCCCTTTGCTTCCCTCCACCCAGCACTCCCTATACCCTCAGGTTTCCCCATCCCACTTTTCATGTCTATGGGTCATGAATTTAAGTTCTTTGGCTATTCCATTTCCTATACTGTACTTTACATCCCCATGGCTATTCTGTAACTACCTGTTAGTACTTTTTAATCCCCTCACCTCTTCACCCATTACCCACACACCTCCCATCTGGCAACCCTCGAAATACTCTCCAAATCCATCATTCTGTCTCTGTTTGCTTAGTTTGTATTTTAGATTCAATTCTTAATAGATATGTATTTATTGCCATTTTGTTATTCATAGTTTTGATTTTATTCTTTATCTTAAAAAAGTCCCTATAACATTTTATATAATAATGGCTCAGTGGTGATGAACTGTAGTATTTTCTTTTCTGGGAAGCTCTTTATTTGCCCTTTGATTCTCAATGAAAGCTTTGCTGGGTAGAACAATCTTAGCCATAGGTCCCTGTTTTTCATGACTTTGAATATCTCTTGACAATCCCTTCTAGCCTGCAAAGTTTATTTGGAGAAATCAGTTGATAGTCTTATGGGAACTTCCCCTGTAGATAACTAACTGCTTTTCTCTCACTGCTTTTAAGATTCTCTATTTATCTTTAACCTTAGGCATTTTAGTTATGATGTGTCTTAGTGTGGGCCTCTTTGTGTCCATCTATTTGGGGTCTCTCTGTGCTTCCTGGACTTGCATGTCTATTTCCTTCACCAAATTAGGGAATTTTTTTTCATTTTTTTTTCAAATAGATTTCCAATTTCTTGCTCTTCTCTTCCCCTTCTGGCATCCTTGTGATGTAAATGTTGGAACACTTGAAGTTGTCCCAGAGGCTGCTTACACAACCTTCTTTTATGGATTCCTTTTTCTTATTGTTGTCTCATTGGTTGCTTTTTGCTTCCTTATGTTCTAAATCATTGATGTTATTCTTGGCTTCATCCATTCTACTATTGTTTCCCTGTAAATTGTTCTTTATTTCAATTACCATATTTTTCAATTCTGACTGGATATTTTTTATGCTGTTGAGATCCTCACTGAGTTCTTTGAACATAATATAACCAGTGTTTTGAACTCTGCATCTGATAGATTGCTAATCTCCATTTTGTTTAGTTCTTTTTCTGGAGTTTGTTCTGTTCTTTCATTGAGTCATGTTTCTTTTTCTTCTCAGTTCCTATGTATTAGGTAGAGCTGTGACACTCTGTCTTGGTAGTGTGGCCTAATGTAGTAGGTGTCCTATGAGGTCCAGTGGCACAGCCTCCACAATCACCCAAACGAGGTACTTGAGGTGTGCCCTCCATATGGGCTGAGTACACCCTCTTCATGTAGTTGAGCCTTGATTGCTGTTGGCAGGTCAATGGGAGGGACTTACCCAGGCCAGTCAGCTGCAAGGACTAGCTGTGACCACTGACCACCAACCTCTGCTGTCTGTGGAGGGTCAGCTGTGCAGGGGCCCTTTCCACGGAGCAGGACTTACAAGGTCTGCCTGGAAAAATTTCAGCCATTGTTAATATTATCAGAATAGTTTGTGCAACATTGATGTAAACTGGCAGCCAAGGAGATTGGACTGGATGCGCATGTGTGAATAATGATGCCTTCACCATACTTAGTTAGTGCTTGTGGTAGGTGCCATTGAGTGAGCATGTGTACTGTTTGGCTGTCACATTCAAAATGACTGAGTGAATAGAGCAACGAATGTGCATCAAATTCTGCATTAAGCCTGAACATTCCTCCACAGAATCAATTTGGGTGATTCAGAAGGCTGCAGCTATGGGCAGCTGGTGATTGGTAGCTTCATCACAATGACATGCCCACTCATGCATCACATCTCTTGCAGTGTCTTTTGTCAAAACATCCAATCATCCAGGTGACTCAGTCCCCCTACAGCCCAGATTTGGCACACTGCAACTTCTGTTTTTTTCCCAAAATTAAAATCATCTTTGAAAGGGAAGAGATTTCAGACCATTGGTGAGATTCAAGAAAATATGATGGGGTAGCTGGTGGTGATTGAGGGAACTGTGTGAGGTCCCACGATGCCTATTTTGAAGGGGACTGAGGTGTCACCTGTGCAATGTTTCTTGTATCTTTTATCTTCTTCAATAAATGTCTCTATTTTTCATACTGCATGGCTGGATAATTTGTGGATAGACCTTGTACATCAGCAGGGCTCTGGAACCTGTTTCGTCTGCCCTTGAGTGTGTCGCTTGTGGTGATGGTTAGTTGGCGGGGCTCTGACGTGCTTGTAGCTGTCCACTGGAAGTGTGGGTTCTGGGGTTTCCCAGGTGGTGCCGGCCTAGTCCATCTACTGCCTGTGTTCTGTTGAGGCCACTTGGGATACACTATAAAGTAATATGCAGATGGTTGCTAGTTGTTCTGGACTTGGAGGTGCCCAAGCAAAGCCTGGCTATAAACTGAGGACAGCTGCTATAAGTGCTGAGCCTGGTGCCACTTAGCAAGAGGTGAGGGAGCTGAAGGCTCACTAAGGCTAGCTGTTGCTTATTTGAAAGGATTTAGGAAGATTTTAACCATAAACCAAGACAAGGCATTCATATGGAAAAGCCACTGTTAACAGCTCAGGGGGTTGTATTTTGGGTATGGCTGAGCTGTAGGAAATCACCGTGGTGAAGCAAACAGTGTAAGTCACGTTTATGAAGTCTCAGATATGGCACCCAGCTGCCAGCTCTGTGGCTCTGGGAGGGCAGGGCTTAGAAAAGGAACAATGGCTTCTGGCCACAGTTCTCTCTGGGAGAAAGCTGTCCTCCAAGGTCTTGTCCTGATGCCAGATATTTCATTTCCTCCCTGTATGCCACTGGTGTGTTTCAAGCTGCTACCTCAGTGCTGGAGCTCAGCAAAAGTGAGTCTGAATAAGTCTGTGTGTGGGCCCTAAAGTTCCCTGTGTGTGGAAACTGCTTAGGAATTCAGCAGTTTCTTCCACTGATTCAACCCCTACTGATTTTTTCAGCCAGAAGTTATGGGGACTTATCTTCCTGGCACTGGAAACTTGGGCTATGGGACCTGGTATAGGGCTGAGACTCCTCACTCCTAAGATATCCCTCCTGTTTTTTTTATCCAACACAAAAAATTTTGGGGAACAACCCATTCACATCTCTGGGTTTCTACCCCTTACCAGTTTGGATGGATATGGTTTCTTTAATTCCATAGTTGTCGGATTTCCATTCAACTCGATTTCTGACAGTTCTGAGTGATGGTTTCTATAGTTTAGTTGTAATTTTGATGTGGTTGTGCAAGGAGGCAAGCCATGTTTACCTAGCCTCTATCTTGACTGGAAGTCAAGCCTGCTTTTTAAAACATGGATAGCTTAAGGATTTTAAGTTATGGTACATCCTACTTGTTATGCCTATGCTTTTAAAAAAATAGCCAGCCTTCATTATTCCTTTATATTAAAGATATGTTACAAATGTCTATTGGGTTGGCCAAAAAGTCCATTACATTTTTTTTGCATGATGGCTCAAGTAGTACTAAGTTGTCTTTAACTTCATTCAAAATAGTTTTGTTAGATTGCATTGTGACAGCTGTCATATCAGCATACATTTAAAAAAACTTACTAAAATTGTTGAAAATTTGTGCAGCCATTTTAATACTGAAGTGGAAGTAGATATGCAACATTTTCTGCGTATTATGCTTTATTATTTCAGAAAGGTTCATGCAACCAAAATGCAAAAAAAATTTGTGCAGTGTATGGTGAAGGTGCTGTGACTGATGAAACTTGTCAAAAGTGGTTTGCAAAGTTTCTTGGCACTATTAACATTGTAACCAAATAAGTCTTTGCTATAAGGGTGTCTTATGCATTGGAAGATATTTAGCAACACTTCTGGCCTCTACTCACTAGAAGCTAATAGAGGGAAATAGCTGATATACTAAAAATATCCAAATCAATAATGTTATTGGTGAAAATTAAAAATGTGTCTTTTGCATTATGGAAAAAATGTAACAAAAGTTTTGGCCAACACAGTCTAAAGCAAGAGAAATAAGCAGACTAGCAAGAAGTCTATCTAGTGTTAGAAAGTGACACCGTTAGGAAGGGAACCACTCCTTCTGATCATGCATGCAGAGACACAGTAGAAAGGTCAGTTACTGCTCTTGCTAATCACATTTGGCCAAGATGCTTGTAACAAAATTCCTGAGGCCTGGTGGTGCAGGGAAAGTTGGAAACAGTAGTACAGGACAACGTTAATGCCTCTTACCTTGTATGGAGTTTTATAATTAGAGAATAGCTCCAATTATCTTCGTGGACATCAAAGATTGTTATTGCACCATTGCTCAAGTGTAACAGTATTAGTAAGATTGCTGTCATGATTTTAATTTTTCCCATTGCAAATTAAATTACCTATAGATAAAAAAAAACTTCGTTTCATTGTGTTATACAAATTCAAGACTATTATTTTTACCTGTGGTGGATTGTGAAGGCCACTTTTCTAGTTTATCTGCAGTTGATGTTCAGATATGTAGATTATCCTGCTATAGTTTTTTGATGTGGTTATAAATTGATTTGAGAGTTTTGACTATGTTGGACTTATTCATATAATTTTGAACAGAGATAACACTTAGTGATTTGGACTGGAAAAGTAAATATAGTTGAAATATAGGACAGGCAAAGAACTTCCTAATCAAAAAATGATCATAGACATTAAATAAACATTTGTTTGTAATTTTAGCATGACTTACTCTTACATCTAAGTGTGAGTAATACATGTACTGACAATTTTTAGTTATAATTTTGTTATTAGTTAATATTTTTATATTTAAAATAAGATGAGTTTACTTTCATTGAAATGTATATTTGAAGTTCAATGAACTTAAGAGATGCATACTCCACTGTAACTACACTCTTATCAAGGTATAGAACACATAAGGTAGTACCATTATGAATAAAACTGCTGAGAACAATCCTATACAAGACTCCTTGTGGACATACGGTTTTATTGTTTTGGAAAATATTTAGAAATGGCATGACTGGGTTGTGGGGTATGAGTATGGGTAATTTTACAAGAAATTATTAAGCAGTTTCCCCAAATTATTGTCCATTTTGTATTCCCACCAACAATGTATAAGATTTCTGGTTGCTCTGTATACTTGCCAACATTTGGCACTGTAAATCTTTTGTTCCCCCGTCGTAGTGAGTGTGTCGTGGTAGCTCCTTTATGACTATCAAGGAGCTATCACCAATGAGCATTTCTTTTATAACTAATACTGTTGAACGTATTTTCATGAGCCTATTGCCTATTACAAAACTTCTTTTATAAAGTATCTGAAGATGTTGCCCATCTTCAATTGAGGCAAATGGAAGTTTATCATTGATGTTTTCTTTCACTTTACTGAAAGAGACATAGATTGTGGTAAGTTAAAAATTAATATTTTAATCTCTAAAGCAACTAACTAAAGAACAAAGAAGTATAGTTAAATAAACAAGAGAAGAGATAAAATGGAATACTTAACTATATTTTCTTAGTCCAAAAGAGAGCAGGTAAAGAATAAAAAGGAAACACAGAACAGAAGGAACAAATGAAAAAGGAATATCGAAGGAATGGACTTGGGCCCATCCATATCAATTACTTTTTTTTTTTAAATCAAGCATTTTTTTTTTAAGATTTTATTTATTTATTTTCAGAGAGAGGAGAAGGGAGGGGAGAAAGAGCAATGTATGGTTGCCTCTCACATGGCCCTCACTGGGGACCTGGCCCGCAACCCAGGCATGTGCCCCGATTGGGAATTGAACTGGGACCCTTTAATTCCCCGCCCGCGCTCAATCCACTGAGCTACACCAGCCGGGCCCATCCATATCAATTACTTTATCACTAATTTATTTTGTCCTATTTTCTTCTTCTGAAGGTAAAATTAAATTTATTTTAATCTGCTTGTCATTTTCTCCACAGACCACAGAGTCTATGTTTAATTTTTAAAAACCTTTTGTTCTTGGTTTTCTAATATCTTTCATTTTATGTGCCCTCGACAATATGAGCTGAGCTTAGAACACCTCACTAGCTCTCCTCTGCCAAGCCTCACACTCCCCCTGCCTGTGCACAGCTACTAATATGACTAAAGACGCGGTGTGACTATGCCCTTTCCTGCGTCTCCTTTTCCAGGCTGAAAAATAATCTCAACTCATTTTTAAAAATATATTTTAAAATATTATTTTGAGGGAAAGCAAGAAATAGAATAAATAATATTACAGAAATTTTATATAAATAGGGAGAAACAAAGGAGTCACAAAATGACTCGAATTGTGGCAGAAAACATTGCAGTATAAAAGAAAAATTTTGCCCAGTGTTTTTGGTTTACGATAGTTTTTTCTTACTGGAATGCAATTCTTACAAAAGTAAGAATTTACTGACTATTGAAATTCAGCAGCATTGGCTGGTACAGCAATAGTAGTTGTTAAAACATTGAGCACTTCCATACATGACACAGAATAGCTGCTTCCTCCAAGCCTTCTAAGTGCCTGCTTGCTGCCCCAGCTGCTCCCGTACCTCACCCCTCATTCCAGAACTGTCTATACCTACCCATAATCCAGCAATTTAAGATTAAGAGTTGGCTTAGTAGGGGGACTACTGAGCCCCATTCTATACTATAGTTGGTATATTATGCCACACTATTAGTGGTTAAATATTTATAAGAACATCCTTATTTGTAAATATATTGTGATTAGGCTTCTCTGTATAAGAACACCCTTATTTGTAAATATATTGTGATTAGGCTTCTCTGTATTAACAGAATGATGTTAAACTCTCAGCTGATTGAGCCAATTAGAAAAATACAACAGCTACAGTCCAAGTTTTTGTTAGGATAGTATTCTCTCGATTTGAACTATCACATAATGCTTTTTGTAAGTTGAAATGATCCATTTTTCTGTCTCAGGATTATATGAATGATACACAGTCCATCCTTGCCCCATTTTAGACATGAGGGTTTATCCTTGAGTTCAGCTAGATTGTCAGAGAAGTGTGTTTGTATTTTAGAATGAATTGTTTTATCCCCTTTTTGAATTGCTTTCACTAAATTGTAGTTGGTAGATGTTTTAAGAAGAAACATTCAGAATTCACTTTTTAAAAATTAAATTTATTAGGGCAACATTGTTTAATAAGACTATATAAGTTTCAAGTGTACAATTCTATGATACATCATCTATATATTGCATTCTGTGCTTACCACCCGAAGTCTAGCCTTCTCCGTCACCATATATTTGACCCTCTTCATCCTCCCCGCATCTGCCTCCCCCTCTAATAACCACCCTTCTGTTGTCTGTGTTTGTGAGCATGCTTGTTTTTCACTTATTGCTTTCTTTAATCTCACATATGAGTGAAATCATATGGTTCAAAATGTACTCTTTATAAGAAATGAAAGGATAAACTCTTTCCAAAGCTTAGTAGGGGAGGATGATTTTGCTTCTTGACAGTTACTGCTTATTTTCATGTAAGAAAAACTGTGTATTGAATAACTAATTGTGTTTCCCTTGCTGGATCAATCACTAATAATCTCAGAGCCAAATTTCTTTCCCATTTTTAATGTCTTCATTATATCTTTATCTTACATTCTATTTTTAAAAACTCTTACATAGCAGATATTTTATAAACTTCCTCATATTATTTTTAAACAAGGGCAAGTACAATTTGGTAAGTAAAAATATACAATTGAAACATAGCAGGCTTTCTTTTAAAATTGTCCTCTTTATGTCCATACCCAGGAAGCTCCTGTGCTTCTGTGAAGTCACATTGTTAATAGAAACCTGCATGCAGAGTGCCATTGATTCAAAGATGTAGATTTCATCTACACTTTATAGTGAAAAATCTAGATAATTGTCAGTGTCTTTAATTAGAGAGAATATGAGATTTATATGCATCTGTGGGTGGTAAGGAAAAAGGGAGGGCTTGTCTTCATTTTTTCTTTAAAAACTAACTGAAGCCTTGTCTTTTCCACTGTGTAGCACAACCTGTATCCCCTTTATCCCATCCTCTGCTTGTCTGGCAAACCGGATGCATTTTTCAAGGCTAAGTGAAGATGTTACTTTTTCTAAGAGGTCTTCCTTTGTAACCATGCAAACTGGGTTTTGGCCACCTGGTGCCTTGAAATCACATGACCCAATGTTATGTTGAAGGAAACAGGTTTTTTTTTTTATTTTTATTTTTTAAAGATTTTTATTTTTATTTATTTTTAGAGAGAGGGGAAGGGAGGGAGGAAGAGAGGGAGAGAAACATCAATGTGTGGTTGCCTCTCACATGGCCCTCATGGGGACCTGGCCTGCAACCCAGGCATGTGCCCTGACTGGGAATCGAACCGGGACCGCTTGGTTCACAGCCCACGCTCAATCCACTGAGCTACACCAGCCAGGGCGGAAACAGGTTTTTAATAACAGGGTTCAACTCCTGCTCTGAACTCTCCTCTCACATGAGAGCCAGAACTTCCCTTGCTTCCCAAAAAGCTGTAAGCCAAAACCACACCCAGAAGTTTCCCAGGTCCTTGTCTGTCCACCAGCTGGTCACGCAAACAGATCTCATCCTCTCCGGGCCGTGCACTTGTGGGCTTCACAGTTGCCATCTTCTTGCAGCAGCTCTCTCCTTCAGGATCTGGGATGTGCGGCTCTTAGTCTCCATGCAGCAGTCTCAGAACAGTGTGCCATGCTGCACTGGATCATGGTATCCCAGGTATTGGGGCCCAGGGAAGCACACAGCCAGCCTGGGACTCTGCCTCCCAGAGTGGGCTTCCATCCATCGGGGCCCTAAGCTCCTAGTGGGACTGGCATCTCCTGGGCCCACAAGCAAGAGAGGAGGGGGACCATTCTGCTATTAAGTTCTTCTCCCTTAAAAAACACCCAAAATGAATAACCCTGCCTCCCTCTACCAAGCCAGACCCCTTTCAGAATATGCCACTCAAAAGTACCATCCTTCAGAAACGCAGAATTCTGCAGCTCAGCGTTCCTGGTCACAGTTCAGCTCCAATCATCTCTCATGAGTCTCTGTACACTGGTCCTTCTCACTCACAGTGTCTGTTTCTCTCCTCTGAAGCTGCCTTTATTCCTGCCATCAGATCACCAGTGTATGTGGGTGCTTGGCTGGGCAGTCTCCTACAGCTCTGCCAGCTCTGCCACCCTCTTCTACAAGCAGACCTCCAGGCAGACCACTTGACCTCATGGCAGACCCCATGTTACCTGGCCTGCTCTGATTTTAAAGGCTTGGTTCAGAACTTCCTGTATAGCTGAACATCCCACCCTTCTTATGGTGTGTTAGTGTCCGCCCGACATTTTGGTCAGCTTCCCAGTATCTTTGACCCTCTTTCGGCTGCCATCTTTAGTCAGGGCAAGAGGTCCCAGCCACACACAGGCATCCGGGTGGGCATCCACCACTCTCACAGCTCAGGCAAGTGTCACATGAGCTTCCCCTCTGGCCATGTCATGAGTCATTCTGCCAAGTCACTTTGCTGGTATATGTTCTCACAGTCATGGACACAATTTGCCCTGGGCAGCAGCAGCCTTCTTCCTTCAGAAAAGCACAGACTGTTAATCTGCCTTTGTTAGGCAATGTGCCTCGAATGCTGTACTTCCCCTCTGTGGGCATTACTTCATGTTCCCCACTCCCCACGTTTTTAAAGGATTTGGGTCGGATTCCCCTATTTTTAGGGAACCCATGTTCTCTACCCCATATGCCTCGATCCTTCAGTTCAGGGTTAGGGTCCTTTTTTTATAGCTTTCAAGCATCCAATGTCTCTTCTGTGGCATTTACCATACTCTCTCATCATTACTTGTCCAGGAGTTTGAGAAGCAGTATAGCAGTATGGCCCCTGGAGGTAAACACCTTTGGATTTAATTTTACTATTACTAATTCTTGGGCAAATTGTTTAAACTCTCTCTCTCTCAGTTTGTTCGTCTGTAAAATGGAATTATTACGGTAATTTATCTTATGGGATTATTTCAAGGATAAAATGAATTAACACATTGAGAACAGTGCTTGAAATAGCAAATGTTTCTCCTTCTCTTCCCCCTTCTCTTCCTCTTTTTTCTTCTTTTTCTTCTTCTTATTATTGCCTTCTACACGAGAATGTGAGCTCTGGAAACTGCAACTGCCTAAATCCTTTCTCAGTCTCTCATTTCGAATTTCCCAGAGAGAGCCTAAAAGAGTGCTTGTGCTTGAGATAACGAAGTCCTTATTAGATGTTTACAAATAAGTGAAGTCTTGTATTAGATTTGAATTTGGGATGACTTGTCATAGGTTAGTGAAAACTGAACTGTATCTGGGGAAATGCTTTATGAAACTAAGCTAGTGTAATTATCACTATATCGTTCTAGATGGTATAACATTTCTTTATTGGAAAGGATTCAATTACTTACTTAGTACACATTAACTGAGTGCCAGCTCTGTCCGATGCTGTCCCAGCTACTTGTGAAGGCAGAGGTGAAAAAGAAACTTTGCCTCCAAGGAAATAATTTTCTAGTGTAAATAAGTGAGAGTATATGTTTTTTTTTAAACTAGACATTTAAATTGTCAGAAAAATTCTCTTAAATCTACCCTTTTGTATATGCAGAAATAAGAAAACATTGTTCCATAAATTTATTTTGTTTCTCAGAATTAGTAGGGCCATACTAAGCATATTAATTTATTCTTAAAACTTTTAAAACATTACCTATTTTCTTGATTCCTTGGTTCCTTGGAATCAACTTTTCAATTGTTGATTGGCATTTTCAGATTGTCTAAAAATCATTCATGGCATTCATGTTGTCTTTGAAAAGCCTCTTATATTTCTTGTCTTTTTTTTAGTGAGTTATAGTTGATCTTATCACTATAAGTTGTTACATTGAAATTTGTTACATTGAAGTCTTAAGTTTTTCCACTGGTATCCATTTAACTCAGTTGCTCAGTACAGAAGAAATAGTTCATTAAAGTAAAACCAGTGCTCTTGTGTTTATGTTGTGCTTCTAAAGACTAGTATGAATTTTTTTATTGTTTTTTTTCTATATTTTTTAAGACAGTATTGAACACCATTGATGTGTATGGTGGAAATTTTTTTTTTGAGAGAGAGATATTTTCACACAGTTTTCATTTTGTGAGGATTTTGTTTTTGACTTTTAGTTATTTCATGTGCCTTACTGCCTACTCTGATGTAATTTCTCCTATGATACATATCTGTACATATCTTAAGAGATGCTTCCAAAATGTCATGAGTGCTATACACCAATCCTCAATTCTGGGGCAAAATTCCATGTCCTGAACATAGTTCTCATTTATGGTCGTGCCAGTTTGTCTTCTTTCCACTTATTTCTTCATCTGGCATTCTAGACCCAAGCATTTGCCATTTAGGAATCATTGACAATATTTACACTAATTGTCTATGACTCATCAGGAATCTTTGCCAGCTTTCTCAATATTTAGAATATTCTTCTATTTTATGTTTTCTTATTTTAACAGAGACAGTTGGCACATATGCATCTTATATTGTACTTTCAAATATGAATGCCAGGTTAAAAGTGGTTTCCACATTTAAATCATTTGCACATGTAGCCTCTTATTCTAAAAAGTCACAAATTAAGGCATTTGGGGGAGCTGCTTTTAGCAAGCATTGTTGACAAATTTAAACAATGTGAAATTCTCTAGATAAGATTAGAGTGAATAAAAACTTATTATAGTTCTATAGTAAGACTTGGAATGTTCATTCCCTTTGTATAAATTACAATTTCCAAGGATTCTTTCTGGTTTCCGATAGCAATGAAAGCCATGGTTCTGTTACTCTCTAGCTCTGTCATCTTAGACAAGACAGTAAAAGCTTTCCACGTTTCCTCAGTTATAAATGTTTATATCTGTGAGGTTATCTCTTCAGTATTATAAGGAATTTTTTACATGGAAACTATTCCCAGTAAAATATTTTCATTGACTGGAAGTAGCTTAGAAAATATTCTAGGGATACCTGCACACAATTATCTCACATAGTTCTTCTCTTTTTTGTTGTTTACACTATTACCGATGTCCCCATTTCCCCTGCCTTGCCCACCTCCACCCAGCCCTTGTCCCCTCTTCCTTCAGGTTACCACCACACTGTTTTCTTTGTCAACAGGTTATGCATAAGAGGTCTGCACAGAAGGTATCCAGCCATATAATATGAAAAAGAGAGACATTTAGTGAAGAAGATACAAGATACAAGAAACATTGTACATAGGACAATGACATCTCAGTCCCCTTCAAACTAGGCATCTTGGCACCTCACACAGTTCTCTTAATTGCCATCAACTTCCCTGATGTATTTCCCTGAATCTTATTGATGGTCTGAAATCTCTTCTCTTTTAAAGGTGATTTTAGTTTTTAGAAAAGCCAGAAATCTCAGGGTGCCAAATCTGGGCTGTAGGGGGTCTGAGTCACCTGGGAAATTGGTGTTTTGCCAAGAAACCCTGCACGAGACATGATGCATGAGCAGGCAGGTTGTCATAATGAAGCTGCCAATCACCATTTGCCCATAGCTGCAGCCTTATGAATCATCTGAATAGTTTCTGTGGGAGAATGTTCAAGCTTAATGCAAAATTTGATGCATATTTGTTGCTCTACTCGTTCGGTCACTTGGAATGCAATGGCCACATTGTACACATGCTCACTCAATGGTGTCTACTGCCCACACTGACTAGTATGGTGAAGTGGTAATTGTTCACAATTGTGCATTCCAGTCCACTCTCTTTGGCTGCCAGGTTACATCAATGTCACACAAACCATTCTCATTATATTAATAATGGCTGGACTTTTTCCGACAGACCTTGTATATTTTCTTTGGCTAATCCTCTGATCTTCTCTCATCTAGTCCCCATTCCCCCACCCCTTACCCTAACAGCTGCATCTATTCCATGTGTCCATGTCTCTGTGTCTATTTATTTCTTTTATTATATTCAACATATAAATGAGATCATATGGTACTTGTCTTTCATTGACTGGCTTATTTCACATAGCATAGTAATTACCAGGTCCATCCATGCTCTCACAAAAGGTAAGAGGTCCTTTCTTACAACCACATAGTATTCCATTGTATATATGTACCACATCTTTTTTATCTGCTCATCTATAATGGGTACTTGGGCTGTGTCCAGATCTTGGCTATTGTAAATAATGCAGCTATAAACATTGTGATGCATATATTCTTTTGAATTTGTGTTTCAGGATTCTTACGATATACTCCCAGAAGTGGGATCACTTGGTCAAAAGGCAATCCCAATTTTAGTTTTTTGAGGAAACTCTGTACTGTTTTCCACAGTGGCTGTACCAGTCTGCATTCACAGCAATAGTGCACTAGGGTTCCTTTTTCTCCACATCCTCACCAGCACTTGTTCGTTGATTTATTGATGGTAGTCATTTTGGCCAATGTGAGGTGATATCTCATTGTGGTTTTAATATGCATTTCCCTGATGACTAGTGACAATGATCATTTTTCCATACGTCTATTGGCCATCATGTCCTCTTTGGAGAAGTGTCTATTCAGGTTTCTTTTCCCCATTTTTAAATTGGATTGTTTGTCATTCTGGTGTTCAGTTGTATACGTTCTTTATTTTGGAAATTAACCCCTTATCAGATGTATTATTGGCAAGTGTGCTCTCTCCTACAGTGGGTTCCCTTTTCATTTTGCTGATGATTTTCTTTGCTGTACAGAAGCCTTTTAGTTTGATGTAGTCCCATTTGTTTATTTTTTTCCTTTGTTTCCCTTGCCTTCGAAGATATATCAGCAAAAATATTGCTATATGAGATGTCTGAGATTTTATTGCTTATATTGTCTTTTAGGATTTTTATTGTTTTGTGATTTATATTTAAGTATTTTATCCATATTGAGTTTATTCCTGTGCATGGTGTAAGTTGGTGGCCTGGTTTCATTTTTTTTTTTTTTTTGCATGTTATCTGTTTAATTTTTCCCAACACCATTTATTGAAGGGACTGTCTTTACTCCATTGTATGCTCTTGCCTTCTTGGTCAAATATTAATTAACCATAAAGTTGTGGGTTTGTTTCTGTGCTCTCTGTTCTGTTCCATTGATCTATATGCCTGTTCTTATGTCAGTACAAGGCTGCCTTGTTGTATATTTTGATATCAGGTAACAGGATACCTCCAACTTTGCTTTTGCTTGAGATTGCTGAGGCTATTTTTCTTTTAGTTCCATATACATTTTTGGAATATTTGTTCTAGATCTGTGAAATATGCCATTAGTATTTTAATAAGAATTGCATTGAGTTTATAAATTGCTTTGGATAGTATGGACATTTTAATGATGTTAATTCTTCCAATGCATGAAAATGGTTCATGCTTCCACTTATTTGTATCTTCCTGAATTTCATTCTTCAATTCCTATGGTTTTCTGAATACATGTCTTTAACCTCCTTGGTTAAATTTATTCCTGGTACCTTATATATTTTTTGTTGCAATAGCAAAGGGGATTGTTTTCTTAGTTTTTGTTTCTGATAGTTCATTATTGGTGTATAAAAATACAGTTGATTTATGAATATTAATTTTGTACCCTGCTAGTTTACCAAATTAATTTATTAGATATAATAGCATTTTGGTAGAGTCTTTAAAGTTTTCTATGTACAATATTATGTCATCTGTGAATAATGATAGTTTTACTATCTCCTTTTCTATTTGGATGTCTTTTATTTCTTCTTCTTGTTTGATCTCTGTGGTGAGGACTTCCAGTACTATGTTGAATAAGAATGCTGGAAGTGAACATGCCTGTCTTGTTAAGGGAATGTTAAGGGAAATGCTTTTAGTTTTTGCCCATTGAGTGTGATGTTGGTTGTAGGTTTTTCATATATGGCCTTTATTATGTTGAGGTATGATCCCTCTTCCCACTTTGCAGAAAGTTTTTATCATAAATGAGTGCTGGGTGTTATTGAATACTATTTTTGTGCCTATTGATGTAATTGCATGACTTTTATCTTTGATTTTGTTTATTAATTTGTGAAAATTATACCAACCTTGGATCCCAGGGATAAATCTCCCTTGATTATGGTATATGATTTTTTTCAATATATTGCTAAATCTGGTTTACTAATATTTTATTGAGGATTTTAGCATCCGTGTTCATCAGGGATATTGGCCTCTAATTTTTTTTTTCTTTGTAGTGTCTTTATCTGGTTTTAGAAGTCTTCCCTTCAATTTTTTGAATAGTTCTATAAGAATGGGTATTAGTTCTTCTTTGAATGTTTGATAAAATTTGCCTGTGAAGCCATTCGGTCTAGGACTTTTGTTTGCCGGGAGTTTCTTGATTACTGCTTTAATTTCATTAGTTGTAATCGGTCTGTATAGGTTTTCCAATTCTTCCTGATTCAGTTTTGGAAGATTGTATGTTTCTAGGAATTTATCCATTTTGTGCAAGATGTCCAATTTGTCGGCATTAGTTGTTCATAGAATTTTCTTACAATCCTTTGTATTTCTGTGGTATCAGTTGTTATTGCTCCTCTTTCATTTCTGATTGTATTTATTTGGGTCCTTTTCTTGATGAGTCTGGCTCAAGGTTTGTCAGTTTTGTTTATCTTTTCCAAAAAACAACTCCTGGTTTCATTGATTTTCTGTATGTTTTTTTTAGTCTCTATGTCATTTATTTCTGCTCTGGCCTTCATTATTTTCTCACACAACTTTTTGGGGTAGTTGAAAAGAGCATTATTATCCCAAGTATATGAAGAGAGCTTATAATTTAACAAAGAGTAATAACTTATTAGCATAAATTGCTAAAGATATGGTCAAACAATTAATGCACATGCGAACACATAAAAATTGTGATTAAAAATATGGGTGAAAATGTTCAATATCCAGTGATCAAAGAAACACCAAATAAGCATTAAAATTTTTATTTTGTATCCATAAATTAATAGAGATTTAAAATAGAGATGGAATGGTTTTAGAAAGTGGAGATTCTTATACAATGTTTGTAGAATTGATTATAATATTTCTAGAAGTCAATTTGGCATTACACTTCAAAAGCCTTAATATATTTCTAATACACTATGCATCTATTTATTTCTAGAAATTTATTCTGTGTAACAAACCCCCCACATATGTGTGTATACTTATTGAGTGTTGTAACTAACATTCAGATATTGAATTTCTATATGAAAATATCAAAATATTTGGATATGATTTTGATATCTCAAGATGCAAGGTATACACCTTGTATACATCTATACAGATGTATATCTCCATCTGTAAGGTATACAATACATTTATTATGTTACCAACAACACTGCTCCTCCCTCCCGCTTTCCCCATTTCGATTAAGGAGAATTTGCTCAGATAAAAATTTGGGATTTTAGTTTCTTCTCTTTTCCTCACCCTCCAATAGAGTCAAGCCTCACATCCACTTCTTGATATTTCAGGCTGAGATCCTTTCTTTTGTAACATGGTTTAGGGAAACATTATAATTTAGTAAAAAAACACTGAATTTGGTGTGAAAGCACCTGAATTCACTGATTACTAGATATTTGTATATGAGCAAACTACTTGACTGTTCTAAACTTTACTTTTTTCATGTGTAAAGTGTATTATATGCATCCTACTGACTTTGCAGAGTTGCTTTGAGGATGAAGCAAGGTAACAACTATGAAAGTGTTTTATATGCTTCTGTGTGATGCGTCTTCATGTGCTCGTCTGTGGCTATACTCACTGCACTAGAGAGGGGGCAGTGGCCAGCGGGGCCTGGGTGTTTGCCTCCACCCATTGCTTTTGGCCGGGGTGAGGGTTGAGATTCACCCCATGATGTAGGAATTTTTCAGGAGCCAGGGGAAAAGATTAAATAAAGCAAATAAACAAAGAACGTAATGTATGACCTCATTTAAAATACTAAAATGGCATTAGGTTCATAGTATCAGAAAAGTTAAAAGGAGAGTTATACATCTGTACATGTGTGCACAAACATGAGAGTTAGACATTGGTTCAGAAAGAAGACATGCAGAGCAGAGAGGCTGGACATAACACCTATTTCTGGATGCTTAACTAATTATCTTTTCAAGACTACAGGATTTTTTAAACACCAGGTTTGGACTTTGGGCGATGGTCTTATTCCTTGAAAGTAGGTTATGAGAGACTTTTCTCTAAGTAATAAAAACAAGGAAGATGGAGGTCTGTCTAATATATTTATTTACTTTCTGAAAGACTTACAATAATCACCTCTTTTTGTTTTACTACTTTATTATTGTTGTTTATATATTTGTACTTGAATACATTTGAACCATCATATGAGACCTGTTCTTCAACAGTATTGGAAGACATGTGACCCTCTTTCTTTGTACTGATATGTGCTATCTTGATAAATTTTTTTCTAGATGCTCTGAATTTTTTTAAAACAGAATTTTCAGTATTGGTGAAATAGCACATACTAGTGGTAATTATCTATATTTTTCAAATTGGAAGGATGTAATCCACTGTAGTTGAGTATGCTATGAATTTTATTTAGCAAGAAAATCAATGTATTAAAAGTCAGACCAGATATACTGAATATATTGTCATATTTTTCAACTAATTTCCCCCTAACTCTGTATCCCGATATTCAGTGAGCTTACCTGAAATGGAGAGTGCAAGGAAAACCACAGTGCTGTTGAAATGTAGTTGTCACTGCAGCCTAACAACTTTGATTAGCTTCATTGGCAGGAATGCCCTACAGGGGACTTGAGATTAAAAAAAAAAAACATACAGTAAAAATTTGGATTGTCAACAGGAGTTAGCTCGTAAACTCTTAGTCCTAGCTGGGCCTGGTAACCAATTTAGACATCGGTTGTCTCAAATAATAAGATTTGCTGGGGTTATTATATTAGTATCATATCATAACTCTGCTTTTTTTTTTTCAGATAACATGTAATGAACTTATACTGCCTATCTCACAAGTCCATTTTGATGAAATACTCTGGATTCCCATTGAAAGCATTGTTTAGGCAATGTACAAAAGCATCATACAACACTGAAAGTAGCCAATAGAATTTTTATTTTTATTAATAGCTAAATTAATCAAAAGTTTACAGGGAAGAGAGAATAAAATGTCTCTGCTCATAGTGCCATACTTTTTTTGTCTATACAATATTTTTATTTTTATTCAGCTATAAGCAAATAGCAGAATTAACACAACATTCAGCAACTCCAGGCTGACTTTTGTTACACCAATGAAGAGTGATCAATTGAACAGGCACAGACTCAGGGACTTCTGATAATCTCTCACCCAGCCTTGCAGCTCCTCTAGACACTGTGCATCAGTAGGAAAACAGCTCTTCCTGCTGCGCTTTCCAGTACTGCTCTTTAAGGGCCGGCTCAGGATACTAATCACCTAGTAACCAATCTAAGATGTACCCTATTGGGGGTTAGTGGACATGCCAGCCTCTGGTTGCCAAAGAGAGACAGGGCTATGAAAACAAATCTCAGAATATGCTACCATGCACAGTCTGAATTCCAGCTCACGAAGGCAGAGGCAGTGGATTTCTTTTTTTTATTCTCTCTTAAAGATTTTATTTATTTGTTTGTTTATTTATTTGTTGTTCAATTACAGTTGTCCCCATTTCCCCCAACCTCCCACATTCAACCCTTCCCCACCCATTGTCTTTGTCCACTGGTCCTTTATACATGTCCCTTGATGGCCCCTCCCCTTCTTTCCCCCATTATCCCCCTCCTCCTCTCCTCTGGTCACTGTTGGTTGTTCTTTATTTCAGTGTCTCTGGTTCTATTTTTTGATGCTCTGCAATATTACTGTAGACCTGTTCTTATTTAATTTTTTCTTCCTTAAATTCTGGGTTGCTATTCTTATATTAACAATATGATGATTATATCACAGTATCAACATAGTCCCAAAAATAGAATTCAAATTTGATGAAAACACGAACTAGGGTGTGTGACTCTGTACAATAATGAAGGACAGGCAGAAGGAAAAATCACCCTGTACCACTATCTGCTCAAGTCTCTCCTGTGAGAATGGGAGCAGGGAAGAGGAGAAATCTACATGGGTCACTGAAGTTGAGAATACTGCTTGGGGCCTGTGGGCATTAACTGTCTCTTGGCTTTCCCCAACGTTCCAGACAGCTGCTCATAGAGCCCGGGCACATAGTTGTCCATTCTGCCTGGTAACATGTGCTGGCCCTTGGGGACCTGACCTCATACCTTTTTTTTTTTTTTTTTAGAATTTATTTATTTATTTTAGAAAGAGGGGAAGGGAGGGAGACAGAGAGGGAGAGAAACAGCAATGTATGGTTGCCTCTCACATGGCCCTCACTGGGGACCTGGCCCGCAACCCAGGCATGTGCCCTGATGGGGAATCGAACCAGGACCCTCTGGTTCCCAGCCTGCGCTTAATCCACCGAGCTACACCAGCCAGGGCTGACCTCATACTTTCTGAGGAAACATATCTCCAGATCAGTTGCTGAGAATGGAGTGGCCTGTCCTGCTGGTAAACCAGCCAGATGATTCAGTGAAGGCCTGTGCCCTTAGGAGGCCCAGAGCCCATATAATAGGGGAGGACCGTGCCACTGCTGATGTCATTGCCCTTCGTATTGACCACCACGAAATGGTGTGATTGCCTATATCTGGGGTCCTTTCTGCTTGGAGCATTCCAGTTGTCAACATCAAGGTGTAGGATTTACTGGATCAAGACCATCCCATGCAATACTGGTGGGCCAGTTATTAACCTGGATGGACGTTAGCACTTTTCCCAACTCGTTGACCTCCCCCCTGGCAGACCTGACCTGCAGCGGGTGCTGTGGCTGTTTGTCCACTTCTTGCAGGCTCAAGAGCATGGACTACAGGCTGAGGTCCACCAGCATCCTGGAGCCAAGCGGGAGGACAATGGGAAGAGATGCAGAAGTCCAGGTGAAGGTTAACAGCACTGATTCTGAACAGTTTTCAAACTCGTAGTGTCATATTTTTATTTTTGTATTGGTTGTATTTTTAAAACATCAATACTTTGTAGGGTAATGCTATTTAAACAGGAATAAAGTTAAAAAATGGGCAAAAGACATGAACAGACACTACTTGAAAGAGGACATACAGAGGGCCCAGAGACATATGAAAAGATATTCAACATCATTAGCCATCAGAGAGATGAAAATTAAAACCACAATGAGATACCACCTCACACCAGTCAGAATGGCCATCATTAACAAAGCAACAGATAACTGTTGGAGGGGATGTGGAGAAAAGGGAACCCTATTACACTGTTGGTGGGAATGCAGACTGGTGCAGCCACTGTGGAGAACAGTATGGAATTTCCTCAGAAAAATAAAAATGGAACTGCCTTTTGACCCAGCAATTCCACTACTGGGATTATACCCTAAGAATCCTGAAACACCAATGCAAAAGAACCTATGAACTCCAATGTTCATAGCAGCACAATTTACAATAGCCATGTGCTGGAAACAACCTAAGTGCCCATCTACAAATGAATGGATCAAGAAACTATGGTGCATTTACACAATGGAATTCTAAGCAGCAGAGAGAAAGAAGGAGCTTATACCCTTTGCAACAGCATGGATGGAACTGGAGAGCATTATGCTAAGTGAAGTAAGCCAGGCAGTGAGGGACAAATACCATATCATCTCACCTTTAACTGGAACATAATCAACAAAAGAAAAAAGCAAGCCAAACATAACCAGAGATATTGAAATTAAGAACAATCTAATAATAGCCAGGGGGGAGAGGGGAGGGGACAATGGGGAGAAGGGTTTTCAGGAACCACTATAGAGGACACATGGACAGAACCAAGGGTGGGGAGGGAGGCAGGGAAGGGAGGGGATGTTGGAGGGGGTGGGGCGAGGGGAGGGGAGAGGATGCAGACAATTGTAATTGAAAAATAATAAAGCAATTATTAAATAAGTAAATAAATAAAAAGGAATAAAGAATTTTATTGAATTTGGAGAATTAACATTGCCTTCTATGCACCATTCTCTGGTAAAACAAACAAACAAACGTTCCAGAGATTTTAAAGGTCATAATTTCAGATTTACAAATGGTTTTTAAAAATAACTTTCTCATAAAAGTCCTATTTGATTGATAAAATTAATGGGATCCTCCTTGAATTCCATCAGAGGTTTTCTCTTGGTCTTCAACATTCACTTTTCTCATCACACTAGTGATGACAGTAACATCTCTTCCATGGTGTTGTTGGATGTACTAAATTAAATGAATGTATATTAATTGCCTGGAATAGAATAGGTGCTCAGTATTTTTTAAAATGTGCCTATTTACCAGTAACACTTTTCTACTGACATTGAACCAATTCACTCCATTCATGATAAAGTACTTTTCATACCACAAATGCACATTAAATTCTCAAAGTAGTCTTCATTAAGCAATGCTGTCAAAGATTTCTAAGTAATATAAATAAATTTATCCTCTTTTGTCCATGCTTGTTTATTCACTTTTTCCTTATTCTTTCTTTCCTTGCAAGAATAATGAAAGATTGGTTGAGTATGAATATTTTTAAAAGCCTTATAGACTTTCCCAGTTAGTGTATTGCTCCTGTTTAAGTGTTCACTGATGTCATTCCTTGGCGTTAGCATCAACAACTTGCAGTATGAAAGGAAGACTTGCCTTATTTGAAAGGGAGTGTAAGGCAAAGTGTAGTGAACTTGGCCATATGCTATTCATGCTGAATGTCATAACCCAGAAGAGAGACTGCTTTCCCTCAGTATTTTATTTATTCTGAATATATCTGCTCTTAAAGTCTGATCTTAGCTAATTTCCACTCATTTCCTAAGTACCACATTCTCCACCAATTTTTGTGGTAAGCAGTTTTACATGTGGTTCTCTGGCTTCTGTGATGCTTAGCTCATGTGACTTTACCTTTAATGCCCTCATACCTTCTCTTTGTCTATTGACCTCCGTCTGGATTTTAGAGGTCCAAGATGAATCTGTTCCTGATGAGGACATTTCTGCCCACATAAGGTCTACCTTTCCAAAGAACCCTTATAGCACTGAGACTCTGCCATTTCTTTGCCACATATAATTTACTACTTGTATTGCTAGTGTTCTTCTTATGATTTGAAGTCACCATATTTCACACCAAATTTGGTTTTTGGCCCATTGTTCCAATTACATTGAATGCCCTCACCAATCACACAGGTGTTCAAACACAAACCAAGTGCCATCTTTGGTTCTCCCATCTGCCTCCTTGATATGTAAACATGAGATGCTGTGCCATATCAATTTTTCTGTCCTCTGCCATTTCCTGACACCTTTTCTTAGCACAGGGTGTCATTGTCTCTTGCCTTACTACTATGGCTTTCTACAACTGGTCAGATTCCAGCATTGTTCACATTTAATCTGTTCTCCCTGGGGCATCCAGATGATATTTGCTAAAATGCAAATGTGACCTTTTAATTTTCCTACTTAAAACTTTTCAATGGTTCTGAAATTCTTTTAAAATAAAGTCTAAATTTCCTAGCATGGCATACAGAAAACCCTTTATTATATAGTCCCTACTTAGCTACCTAGCTTTATATCTGGGAACTCTTGCCACTTTCCGCTCTAAGCTCCTGCCGTGAATACAGATGAACACTGAGATAAATTCAGATATCACCTATATGTTGGTGAATGTGGAGTGAGACTTTTCCTGTTGTCTTAGAATTTCTGCAAAGCCTCAACATTAAGGGAAGTGGATAGTAGATAGTTAGGTTCAACTTCTAAAGAATGCTGCCAGACATTTCTTTCTTTTTTTTTTTTTAAAGATCTTATTTATTTATTTTCAGAGAGAGGAGAAGGGAGAGAGAAAGAGCAATGTATGGTTGCCTCTCACATGGCCCTCATTGGGGACCTGGCCCACAACCCAGGCATGTGCCCCGACTGGGAATCGAACCAGGACCCTCTAGTTCCCAGCCCACGCTCAATGCACTGAGCTACACCAGCCGGGCCAGACATTTCTATAAGAGTTTCTAAAACATAATTGTGAATTTGTGACTATCATTTTCCATAACTTACCTTCAGCCTATACAAAAAAAAATTAGAAATATAAAAGGACAGTTCACTGGAAAGTAGAATTACTAGTGGTGGATAGTACTATGGTATTTTCTATCCTCTGTCTTTGGAGAAATCATCAAGAGTATCATGGAAGTTGAAGGTGTCTGAACCCATATCTCACCATATTGCTGTATGTTTACTGTACTGTGGCCTTGCCAGCTTGACTAGGTATGTACTGTAGCACAGAGTTGAAAGAATTCTTGGGAGAATCCTCCCCTGGGTGTTGGAAACATGTGTGGACATGGAGCCTGGTAATCATTCTCCTAGTGAATTTGAAGGGCAGGAGGCTGACCGGCACACTGATGTGAAAGAGGCACAGCAACAGTTGGTAGAAGAAGCTTTGGTAAGGCAAGGATGATGGAATTTTCCCATGGGCCAAGTGGATAATAAAGAGGGAGCATACTATCCACTCACCTCCTGCAGAGGTGAAAGGAATCCAGCTGTATGCTCTGCATAAAAGTATGCCCTTAGAAATAGCATCTTGAAGGAGTTTGCTGAATATCAGTGTATGGTCTGTTTGGAATGAATGCAGCACATAGGTCCCTGAGGAAGCTGGGAAGGGGATCTAAAGTACACCTAAGCATCTCATGAAACAACTAGCACTTAAATGTTGCCCATAATGAAGGCCTGACATCCATGTGCAGCCAGCCAAAAGAGACCACAAACATACCTGTCAAACAAGAAGAGCTCTGTCTCCTGTTTTCTAATACCTTCGTCCCCTTTTCCCTTACCTTGGGGAAGCTTGGAGGAACAGGAAGGGGATAGAGCAGGAAGAGTGAAGAAATGGATCAAGTTTCGTACCTATTACAGGTCTGGGAGAAATTGTGAACAGGATGTGCTTAAGTCATTCCTTCAGTAAACATTCATTGTATACCTGCCAATTGTTCTAGGTACAGGAAATCCAGCAGTGAACAAAACATGGAAGGGTCTTTGCCTTTACAGACCTTATATTCTAGTAGAGGAGGAGAAATAAAGAAATTAAAGTAAACATAATGTAGAAGATGATGAGTGCTATGGAAAAAAATAAACTTGGAAAGGGGAGAGGACATATTGGGAGAGGTAGAGTTTTGAGTGGAAGAGTCAAGAAATGTTTCCCAACCATTAAAGATAACTAGACATGCTGAGGATTGGATGTGGGTATGAGAGACATGGAAGATTAGCCTGAGAAACTGAAGAATGAAACTCTTCTTATTAACTGAGGATGGCTCTGCTGTGGGTGGGGGGAAGTTTTGTTTTGAGATGTCCATTAGACATCCAAGTGCAGATGATCATGCAAACAGTTGGAGTTCAAGGGAGAGGCTGGGACTAGAGAGAGAAATGTTATTGTGGTCAATGTAGATGTCAGTTAAAGTCAGGACACTGACATTTTGATTTATATGTCACTGGAATTTTTAATAGCTGATATTGGTACTATTTTTAGAGCTAAAAATGACTGAAAAGCCATGGTTATTGGCCTAGGATGGTATTAAGGAACTGGGTGTGGGGAAGACCTATAGGAACATGTTAAACTCAGTGATAGGAGAAAGATAATGTGTTCTGTTTGTGTCCCATCAGATGCAGCTCATTCAACAAGCCATTTACATCCTTAATGTACCTTGTTTTCTCTAATCTTCCTGCATCTACACATGGCATTCCCTGCCTGGGTGTGCCCCACACTACCTCTACTTTTCTTTGCCTGATAAGTGAATTTTCCTTACATGCCATTTCAGGGAAAACAATTTATTACTCTTTTGCTATTGAATAAGTTTCCTTCCTGTGAGTACTAGGACCCTTTCCTTTCATGACACTGTTTACCTGTTCTCTGTCCCTTTCAAAACTGTAAGACTTTCAGTCTTCAGAGGGTACCCTCCTCTATTGCTCCTGTATATTAAGTTCTTTCTATGTGAGAAGACCTTTTCTCTAAATACCTTTGAAGAGAGTTCTTCTCTTAACCGTAGGGACTGGGTTCACACCAAAACCTATTCCCATTTTGGTTCCCCCAGAAGTGTATTTGTCCTTGTCTGAATTACTAGGAAAAGAATAACACCCAAGAGAGTTTAGTCAACCATGACATTCCAAGTCCCACAAAATGATCCAGAGTAGATACTGTAATTTTATCCACCAGTGTGAATTTATTCTTTTGATTGTCGAGTAGATAACTGTCCCCCCTACACACACATATATGCACACTCACATGCACACACCACCTCTCTACAGAAGTCAAACAATATGCATCCACCCATAAGATGGTAAGAAAAATACTTGAGATTTTCATGTTCCAACAAGATTCACTGAAGAAGGCTTTGGGGAACTTTAAGACTGGGCCATATGCCCATTTTTCATTCTAGTGCAGGGTGGACATATCTTCTCATAGTGAGCAGCACTGGAAGAAATCTACGTGTGTGTGGCCTCAGAGGCCTGTCCATTTGTTTCATTTGTTGATTTTGTGGCACACTTGTTTGGAAATGAAGGTGTACTGATCTAGAAATAGAAAAACTTAACTATGTTTGAAAGAGGTGGTTTTGGAAGGTTTTGTTCTTCTTTGTAGCTTAGAAAGTAGAATATAAATATCTAAAGACCATGGATGGGAGAGATAAGATTTAATTATTATAAATAGTCTTGCCATCCTATATGTTTGCTTGCATTGTTGAACATATAATTTACACCACAAAGTAATATCTTGATAAACTAACAACTTAATCTATGATTAACTTTTATTTTTTAAATAGACATTAATTTTTAGAGCCTAAGTTTTAGGTTCAAAACAAAATCAAGCAGTTAAGTACAGAGTTCTCATATACTCCATGTATGGTAAACTTTTAAGGTGAAATATTAGCACCTGTTCCTGCCACAGTTATAATGAAATTCCACTAACTGTTGGAATTTAGTACTCCTTAAGTTGACTTAATAATGACCATTGGGGGTAGTCATTAAGTTCTAAGACATAGAGTGACTTCAACATAACAGTCTTCTCTTTCCCAACATGTATATTATTTGGCAACTCATCATGTTGCTTTGGATTGAAACAGTGCATCAATAATTTACACAAAAATGGCTTCATTCAAATGTAATCTCTTTATTTATGTGATAAGTATTTTTAAAGGAAAGTGATTTAATTATTTGCAAATTGTTATACTGCAATTTAAATAATTTGGTATGCAGTGAATAGGAATATTACAACTATGGCCTGTGGAAGGTACCTGTTGCCTGAGTCATTCTTGATGTAGTAACTAGAATCTTAATACCTCACTATTTATCTAAGAGCTAAGGAGGAGACTAGTTCCGCTACTGTAAACAGTA